>JAHWFP010221035.1:25890-74870 GCA_023313725.1 Lithobius niger
ATTCCTCCACGAAATCCACCACGCCCTCTATCCATTCCTCCACGAAACCCACCGCGCCCTCTATCCATTCCTCCACGAAACCCACCGCGCCCCCTGTCCATTCCTCCACGGAACCCACCACGACCACCTTCTCTGGAATCTGAGTCAAATTTCATTTTCTTATCCTTGCCTGATGCAATAATGGATGGCTCATGTTTAATTTCTGTTGGCGTGATTTCACCAGTTCCAGGTGCTGATGCTGATCCTGAGCGCTTCCTTTTCTTCCCTTTTGATTGACCACCTGAAATAAAAGAGTTAACAGACAAAAGTTAATACCGCTAATTCACAACATCAACCAAGGAAATCTAGCAATTTTTATTGGTTAGAGAGCAGAGCGGTGCAACTGGCACCCCCTCCATCCTTACCAACTCGATTTCTGATTTTGTAGGATGCTTAAAACTATTCATTCACTAGGTTTTGGTTAGTCCAAGAGCTAATGTTTCAAAATTTACGTGTAATTATGGTCAATTCTCGTTAGATCAAGTGAGAATAAGTGTAAAGCACCCTTTTGCATTCAGCACGTTAGTTGTTACGAAGGGGCAAAAATACGAACTCTATGAACACAGGGTTCGTACAAGACAGTAAAGTACAGACTGAGTGTTTTACAGAATGAACAGTACAAATTGTTTTGTCCCCCATTTAAAACGATATCTATTAAATAACAGTAAATTGTAGTGCCGAGATTAAAGGGACACTACCCATTTACAACACTGTGTTGAAGCTAAGGCCACACTGATACCAACTTTAGCAATCCAGTACCAATAGTTTAAAAAAATTTTCTGATACTGATAACCAAAATTTCACCGCTAATTTGTAATCAATGGTGTAGTTTTCTTCAAAAGTCCAATAATTATTACAATAAAACATTTTAACCCTTTAAGGACTGCGTGCGCACTAAGAACTTATAACTGACTTGTAGAAAAAAATCGCAGCTCCTCACACAGTTGAGGTAAGGGAATGAAACCTGTGTCATTTTTATCCTTAATGACCTGGCTTTCATATCCCAGTTTAAATTTTACTGTAAACAATGATTATAAAGCGGGCCCACCAGTCTTTAAAGGGTTAAAATCGTAATCAACAGTTAAAACACGTTACGGTAGGAAGATACTCAACGATTTCCAGGAACAGCCTACTACAATTTGTCTGATTGGCCAATGCGAAATGGGCATCGAGAAATTAAGTTGAGAGGCCTGGATACAGGGGAATTCCAGCTTTTCAATGAGTCCAAGATGGCGGTGCCCAGTCAAATGTTTCGATTGCTACCGCTGATTGAAAATGACAAATTTCTCCAACTTCGGAAAAAAAAAGAATCGCAGCATTTTTGGAGTTTTAGTGAGACTACACTCTACTAAAATGCTTTTTATAAAATTGTAGACACCAGTAACAACGTTTTGCTTACAGAAATCAATGCACAACATATCAGGTAGTGAATTTCAGCTTTTGTCATTTCCGATATTTTGGACGCAGATTTTATTTTTCGACTCGCAGTTCCCCTTAAGCTACAACGTATATATACGTTGTTACTCTATTTGGACACATCACTGCTGACGTATATATATGTTCACACTAGTTAAAGGGTTAACAAGCTCAAAACCAGATTGGCTTCAGCAAGCAAAGAGATTTTTAAGTGATCAAGTGCCATTAAGAGACCGAAATGTGGTTGTCTAACATTCAGTAGAATGGAGCCCCATACAAGCAGCAGTTTCTGCATTTTTGCAAGCAATGACAGCCTGAAGACAACAAACAACGACTTGTGTGTATACGTTCATCTCAAAGTTGTAGTACACGGTTTGTTTACATGGTTCGCACAAGATTATACACAAAAAATTCAAGGACTATTTTCAAAACAAATATTTTTCAAGGTGTTTTTCCAAGCCTAATACAATCGATCAAGCCTAATACAATTTTTCTAGTACCTTTATTAATAAACTAACGTGACGACATCATCTTACTAAACACAAAAATGTTCTTGCCTTTTTCGTGGGCGCGTGAAAAAATTAGAAAAAAGCCGATGAAAAAACCTCTGGTTCAGAGCCCAAGAAAAAATTGTTTTTTCTTTTTCTTTTCTGTGTTGGGGTTTTTATAGATTAGGTTAAGTCAGTTGCTTTGGCTAGAATTTCACCATGCAGGGTAAGGAGTTTCTCCAGGAAGCTTTTATTCTTTCGGCTTTTTTCCTTCAGTTATTTTCTGCAGTTTTTTTCCTGTTGATTCGTTTTACTAGCCTAGTAAACAAATAAGCAAGTTATTTAAAACTAAATGAAAGTTTGTCTTCTAAGTTGCTCAAAGCTAGGGTATTATTATGGAAAAAATATTTCAAGGACTTTCAAGTACCTAGCTAACAATTTCAAGGAGTTCAAGGCCTTGAGAATTTCTTGCACAAATTCAAGCACTTTCAACTTCAAGCACCTTGTGCGAACCTTGTGTTTATACAGAAACACCAGTTATAGAGAACTATGTTTTAAGAATTACTTTTATTAAAGAACAGATTTTCAACAAGCATCCTAACAGATCTAGCAATTTCTCTTCCGCATGTAATATATTTTCGGTTACAAGAACTTTTTTTCACTGTCCCTTTGCTTTAGGTTCTTTGTAAGCGATACTGATTGCACTAACTCTTTGAAATACATGATATTTTTTCATAAAGAAAGCTTTAACTCAATTTTTACCTAAACGCATTTTAGGGAAGAGAGGCAGGGATTTGCTTTGCCTACTCAACTGGCGAAATATATATTGACTGTTCACAAGAATTAATATGTTAATTGACACGGTAACAAAGTGTTATTAAACTCAAATACCAGACTTTTCTTGCTGAATATTGATCGACAAGATATCAGAATTCGATACTTTGTGGAATTATCAGTTTTTGCCATAAAAATGGGATTTGTTTGTAATGACAACCCCGCTATTACTTAACCCTTTTAAGCTTAAGTGACGATACATCAAAAACCGAAACGACGATATATCGTTCACCCAGTTCTACGTCCTATTTAAAAAAAAAATCCTATTCCGTACATCAGATGCGTAACTCCGATTGAATTAGGTATTTTGGAACATATATTTTCAGTTTATTTCGGTTAATTTAATTCAATCTTATTAGTTATTACCTAAGTCGATGTTATTGTTGGCATTTGTCGCCAAAATGGACGAGAAACTGCGTTTATTTGCTGAAAATAGCCCTTGGTTCAAACGATAGTATCTCCGGAACACCGCAACGTAGACGCTATCTTGGTCGCGTTCGAGAGAGGGGATTCCCAATTTTCAGGTCCGCGAAAAATGACATCAACTGCAACGTCACTGCCTGTATTCCTCCAATGAAATGTTACTGTAATGTAATGAAATGTAACGAATACGGTTTCAGCAAGCGAAAGAGCAGAAACGTCTCTACTGACGAGCCCAAACAAGGGCGAAACAGTCTGTCTAGAGATCTTTGTGGATGAGATCTTTGTGGTTGATATTGAACTTCCAAGATTTGTTTTAATAATAAAAACGTAGGACGATGGTCCCAATTATATTTCTGGTCAATTATTTACAATAAAATTATTACGTCTGCGAATTTTTATACTCGTAGACCGCATAGTTTCTTTATTACAATTAATTTTCGTGAGGCATGCAACTTGGTCATGGCAGCCATAGGCTTTCTCACTCAAGAATTGAAAAACGGGATAATGACAGCTGTCAATATAGCCAAGGGTTTTACTGTACCCAGTATAATCGTTGAAAAAAAAACTAACCATTTTACTAAGAGTGTTCACACATGAATTGGCACAAGGGATTGAAACATTGAAGATACGGTTTAAAAAAAAAAACACGACTTTACCACACATATTATGAACTAACACCCACTTGAATTTTCGGTGGAATTCAGTCGTTCACCGAAAATTCAAGTGGACGTTAGTTCATTTATGTTTGATAAAGTGTAGTGTTTTTAAAAAGGTGTTTTAAAAAAAAACCGTATCACTAATGTTTCTCATTCACTACAGTAATAAACACCAATTGCCGGTATTTTCCATCAACAAGGGACTCATCTTATGAACCTGCAAGACCCCTGAAAATCAGTCTATTATAAACCTCATCAGTAGGGGGTTGGAGATTGTCTAACAAAAATGTGGCACCCAGTCAGTACTGGATGCTACGATCCAAAGCATGTCAATTCAAACCGCACCATCAGAAAAAAAAACCCAGCACTAGTATTATGTAAATTTAGTAGCGACATTGAGGTGAATATCTGAAAATAGGACTTTTTTTAATGTTATAATAGGACCAAGTCGCAAAGTTATAACAGTTTAACGTACCAAGCTAGTCACGATTAACAAAGTTTAACCCTTTGAGTGCTGAGGACGAGTACACTCGCCAAAAACACAAGCACAACTTGGAGTCCTAAAAACAGAGTCCAAAGTATGCACGAGATGGCCAACAATGGAGAAACGATAACAATACTAGGTTCCCTTAACAAGACAACTCTAGAGACGGCCGTGGCCGAGTTGGTAGAGGTGTGTGCCTGAAGTGAAAGAGCTCCTTCAAGTTGCTAGTTCGAGTCCCGTCCAGGTTACCCCTACTTTTTTGGAGATACTTACCGCCACGTCCATCGCCGCCGCCACCACCACCACCACCACCTCCACCTCGTCGTTGTCCTTGTGGTTGCTTATCTCTCTTATGTGAATAACTCTTAGCAAAAAAGACGCTAACAACTTTCCCGCAAATGACTTTCTCCTTCGCTGAATTGTAAACTTCAGCTGCTGCCTGCTCACTATCAAAAGAGACGAATCCTATCCTGTGAAGGAAAACAAAATGTCACATATTAGCATTTTTTGTGCGGCGGTTTTATAATTAAAAAAATAGTTGCTTGGTAAGTTTTTGAACAACATAAAATGATGTAGTTGGGCACACAGCAACGTCGTTCTTCTTTAGACTGCAGTATTTTGGTTCTGGAAAGTTTTTTACATGCTATCTATCGTCTTGGTCAGTAAGAGATTGATTTTGAATTTTGCGCTCAGACCACTGATCTTGATGTGTTCTATTGGGAGGCTCACCGAGATGGGTCTTCTACTTTCCCACTAGCTGTTTGGTTAGAATGTGGTGCACAACGTGTGCTATTAGGAAATGCAAGCAGTTGAAAAATTGCAGGGCCTGCACCTGCTTAATTTTAGTTTTTATTGCCTAACCGAAAATATGCATTACCTGTTTTTTATAGCGATTCCCTCCTTTTGAGCTAATTTTCCCCTAGAAGCTTGAAAGTTGGTTTCCCAGCCGGGCTTGTACTACTGCGCAGGGATGGACTGGCTATATATACTCGGTGCAGCCGTCCGTTGGGATCATTTTTCCTCACCCAGAACCTAGACAATGGAGGGGAGGCCTGGGTGGGAGTTAAGGTAATGTATATTTTCGATTAGGCAATAAAAACTAAAATTGAGCAGGTGCAGGCCCTACAATTTTAGTCTTTTTATAGCCGATGAAAATATATATTACCCGTTTTTTATAGCGGACTTTGTAACCCGGAGGAGGGCTAGGTTCGCTGTCCCCTCGCGTACAAGCCGGCATCACCGGGAACTAGTCCCTGGCGAAGACAACCCTGAGTCCTAGACCAATTTCACTAAGAGCCGAAACTATTTGCGGGCTGAGGAGCGATCCGCTGTTTCGGATAGGTTACATCCTAAAGTGAGGTCAGGAAGTGCGGAAAAACGTTATAATTTAATAAAGGTTAACACTTTGGATCCTAAGGATGTACTGGTACGTCTCACATTTTTGATTTGCTATACAAAACTGAAGGGCAGTACGTCCGCTGTGCATCAGCCAGATCCTTTGTTGGACATATTAGTTCACTTTTCAATCACTAGATGGCAGCACCATGCAGTAGAATTTCTGTTTCAGGGTTCTAGCTCGAGCGTCTTTTTTGAAGTGAAAGTCAACTCGGCGTTGTCAGACGAAAGTGCAACAAACTGGCAATTTTATTGAAACTAACACGCCACGGAGAGACTCGAATTCAGTGCCAGAACGTTATTACAGTGAACAAATATTATTATGGCTAATTTGAAATGTTTTTTTTTCAGATTGAGCAGCTTTGTTTGTCACTGGTATGCGTTCGTTGTACTTTTGTCCAACACACAAATATTTCGTTTTTTCCCCTAATTTTTTTTTACAAATAGAAATAATCTTTTTTTTAAATTTTCACCTAACTTTCCAAAAACTGTGCACTTTCATCTAGTACCTAAAAAAAAATTGTGTTAATTGGTGAAAAACTAACCGAGTTGTGATTTTTTTTGTAAGACGCTAATACTGTCACGACCGGCGGACATGCGCGAAACATTATGGCAGGCTCCAAAGCGTTAACAGAAGCAGAAGAAGGAACCACAAGCAGGGGTCGTAACACCGTGGGGTACAAGATAGGAAATCAGATAAATTTCCGTAATCGCCTACCTTGTTGGGAATGATGGTGCTCCCAAGTGTGAAACAGACAGGCGGATGGCGCGTGTTGTCGGAAGTTCTTTAGTAAACTTGAGGAGCGGACACCGTCCATAGGACGGGCTCTGGAAAGTGTGTGAAGTGGGCAGGTGGGTGATGAGTGTCCTTATGATCAGAAGACCTGAAGAGTGGATACAGTCCGGATGACAGATCGTGGAAAGTGAGAATGTGTATGGCGCACGCATGACGCGGCGAACTCGCAGTGGAAGTGAGGAGCGAACACTGTCCGCAGGACGGACCGTGGTAAACTGAAAATGTGGAACACAGTTTCGAAGTGGAATCAAGAAGTAGTTGGTGTAGGACGAGGATTGAAAGGAATAATTTTCCAGAGGAAGAAGAGACGCTGGTTGTTGAATCTAGACACTATGTAAAAGGGTGAAAGTATGGTTTCATAAAGCTGAAATTGTGAGGATAGGGTCGCGATTATATCGTCCCCACAAGGGAGGCGTATGAAGCAGAATCCATGCTGAAGATCGTTGTGTTGAAGAACAAGAGACAGACGGGAATGTCGTTTAAGGAAGGACACGGAACACTAGTGCTACGCCTGTGGCCTTGGATGAAGAATCTCGAAGTGATAACCAGGAAGCGGATGGAGAGATTGGTGAGGTGGATGTACGGGAACGCGTGTATAGTTGTTTGTAGTGTGTACGGATGGTAGCACAAACATACTGGTGAAAGTGATGAAGACCAGGTTGCATGTAGTTGAGGATGCATTGATGTGAAGACTGCAAAAACGCACGAGATGCAAGAGGGGCGGACGCCAAGCTGTCCGTTGTCATGCTTGGATTGCCATCTGTCGAACTTGACACACAGTACAATAGTGGAGCCAATTGCGCATCCGCGTTTATCTAGAAAGAGAAGGTCACAACAAGCTAGTGTCTTGTGCGTCCGCAGGATGCTTACAACAATTGAAGGCCAGAAGGGTAGGAACAGTAATGGTGAAGGAGCTTCTTGGTAAAGCGCAGCCAGGGACGGCGATGAAGTATGTCAGCAGGACGAGGACGAAGTGGCGAACGGATCATGGCAGAGGATGGAGCAAGTCTTAGACGTCGAATGTGGGAAAGGGCACAGTAGTAGGCCCTCCAAGGTTGAGATGCAGGAATTGACGAAACCCAGGTGTTACGTACACGAAGCAGAGCATAGTTCACACAAAGGGAATGACAACGACGGTATATCAGTTCGAGCTCATGGGAGTGTGCATCGTTGACAGCGCGGAGAAGAGCCTTTGTCGCCATAAGGCAGGTAGAAAGCGGATGGTCGTCCTGGAGGAGGTTGCTTGCGAAATGTAGGGGATGTGGTCCGTATTGGATCGGCCCTTGCGAAAAGTACCTCTAGTTGCTTCAGACGGAAAGGAGGACAGCAGTACCGGGAGGATAGCGATGGAGCCTTGTCCGAGGAGAGGATGGACCGGTCTTTCGCCCAGCTGCCCCTGAAGCCGGAATGAAGGTGGCCAGGAGCGAAGCTTCAACCGGGAGATCCCTGGAGGCAGAGAGCATCGTAGTGGGGATCATCCTAAGATCGAGGACGAGTAGGACGCGTCCTACGGGATGGTGAAACCTGCTGGTCTCGAGGACCAGCGGACCCGAAGAAAGAGGGTTTTTTTTTTGGACTTGGAGTTGTCCTTGATGTTGCTTTCGTCGAATGAGAGTCCATCGATTTGGCGAGATGGAGACGCAAATACGGCAGTTACGTTCCTGTCTGTCCAAGCAGTGAGGATGAGGATCGAAGTGATACGTCGTAGAATTTTCGGAATAACCTAAACCATGAGCAATGGCTGTTTGCCGTGACGTCACCATGAGTTAGCCAATGCCGAACAACGGCTGTTTGGCCGTCTGATTGGACTAGCCCAGTCACGTGATATGTCACAGCAAACAGCCATGGCGCCTGGTATAGGCAATTACAAGCTTTGGATGAGGACACATTCCTTCTTTGGTTGGTTTAACTTCAGGTAACAGGATCTTCAGATGAAGAAGAGGTGAACGATGACCAGGACACGAAAACCGTTAGGCGTGCAGCGATATGAATCGCGAGGTGAGTGACTGCAGAGGCGCCTGGAGGTGAGACATGGCAGCACTGCGCAGTCAGCGGGTGTAGTGCTGTAGGCGGGACCAAAGTGTTGGCCGAAGAGTTGGAGGTAATATCAGGGTAGTTGTGCAGTTGTGTCCTCCTCCTCCCCCCCCCCCCCTTTTTTTTTTTTTACGACGTGTGTATAATCGTAAAATTCAGGGGATTGTAATGTTTGGGGAGGAGACAAGCCATGAACTGATAAAGAAGGGAATGAGGACATAGTCCTGGTAGATGTCTCTTGTTTATAACTAAGCGTCCTAGGATGAAGCCGTAGTGAAGGATAGGTCCCTATGAAAGGGGACGGAGGACCGAGTCTTCCGAAAAAAAGGGCGTGTGCTTCTCATGGAAGAGTTGTTGTGTCTGCGAGCGGATGAAAGAGTTGTTGCGTCTGCGAGCGGATGAAAGAGTGGTATGGCAATAGAGAGGAGCGTCGAGGCAAATTTGAGCCAAAGAGCTTGGTAACATAGGGCCGGCTGTCCGGGTGTCAACGGAGGTATCCAAGTGAATAGGGAGCGGACGAAGAAGGTGGTGAAGTAGACATGAAGCGTGAAAAGGTTCAGGCATGTGTTGCAATTAACACACAGCAGTGCCTAGAGGGATAAGGACCAGGTCGGATGCCTACAAAAGGCATGGGACGCAGGGGGAACGAGTCCCAAACCGGCTGCTGTGCCTGTCAGGGTTGCCATCCGAACCGATTGTTGTGTTAATTTGTTGCATCTGTCGCACCCGCAAGTAGGACGAGAGAGGGTGGATTGACTGTAGTAGTAACAAGATGCTGGTGTTCCTAAGGGGAGCAGGCGTCTCAAATCCCCCTTTTGTTTCCAGACCGAAGTCTAGTCGGGTCAAAGGAAGGCAGATTCAAGGGACGTGGTATTGGAAGTATGGCTCGTGTGAAAAACGCAAACCAGCCAAGGCCAGAGCAGGTTACAGCTGAACGCCCCAAACAGAGGAACGTACCTGTTGAGCAGTGTATAGCACAGCTGCATAGGATGCAGGTAGAAGAAGGACGAGCAAGTTGCATCGTTGAAGCGTTCATACGAGAAAGGAGGGCTGCGCAGATGGTGGCTGCGCGGAGGGATATCATATTCCTTTGGTTAGACAACAGCATTAAAAGCTGGAGGAAAAGAAAGGCTTAAGGGGACAGCAGGTGGTGAAGCAGTCCAATCTAAGAGGGCTGCGTAGAGACAGTGCGCAGTGATACGTAGGATGGTGAGGCCAGCTGGTCTTGAGGACCGGTGGTTCTGTGTGGAGAGGATGGACTGGTGCTCTGCCTGTCCGCTCCTAAAGACGGAGCAGAAGTAGCCGGGAGCGAGGCTTCAACTGGGGGATCCAGAAGGTCCGTAGTAGAAGAGTACCCTAGCAAAGGCCATCCCGTGGATGGAAGCACCTGCGGACGTGGGCGCTACAGGATGAGAGGACAGCTGGTCCTGAGGATCGTCGGAGTTCTTGCGTGAAGAGGACGCATTGGTCCGTTGCCTGTTCGTTCCTAAGATGGAACAGAGGTAGCTACAACCGGGAGATCCAGGTCCTTGGCAGGAGAAGACCAGCGGACCAGCGGATCCGAAAGAGGATGGAGTGGGAGCTCAACGCAGTCATGTCGTCGTGAGTGCCCTAGGAGAAATGATGCCATCGGACGGCTGCGCCGAGTATATATACCCAGTACAAGCCCGGCTAGGAAGCCAACTTTCAAGCTTCTAGGGGAATATTAGCTCAAAAGGAGGGAATCACTATAAAAACGGACGCTAGGGTCCCGAGATGTGCATCTTTAAACGAATTGAGGTGAGCAAAGACGTCTAAAATTTTTTTTAAAGAAGTCTGATGCTTGGTTTTATTCTGATACACAGCTACACCACTGGCCAGATATTGGGATATTACTGCGGTTATATGTTCGAGAACGCACAAGTTGACTCCACACCAGTTCTCACTAATGTAAACTGTTGCAGTCTTCACATGATAATTTGTTAATTGTGCACTTGGTAGTTGATCAAGTCGGCAATCCACAACTTCAGTTAGCAGTTATGCAACAATACACAGGTTTTGTTTCTGGTATATTTTCTGTCTAATCTATGACAGCCAAAATACTTTTTAAAGTTCAGTAAAACCTCTTTAATACGAACTTTAAGGGGACTGCTAAAAATGTTCTTATTAACCGTAGTTCTTATTAAACGGACGAGAGAAATTGGACTGCAACTTTAAAAAAATGTAGCTTACCGGTATACGGCATTTTCTTTTCATTCGTCCTTGACCTTCGCGTTTACGCAAACGGACAAAACTCTTATCACTTCCCAAGATGGAGTCACCTAGCGATTGATGTTTTGCGTGAAACGAAACGAAATTCAAGGGAGTGGAAAAAGAAACCGTTACGAACAGCAAATTCGTAAAAATAAGCTAGAATTGTAAATGTTTGTTCGTCTTATCCGTACTTTCGTATTAACAGAGTTCGTTATAGCCGTATATATTTAGTGCTGACTGAGTAGCTGACCAACCAAAATCTTGAAAAAAGTTCTTATTAAGTGGGAATTCTTCTTATCCGAGTTCTTATTAACGGGGTTATACTGTAATCAATGCTTAAAGTCGCATTCTGAGGAAGCTTGGAAGTATCCTAAATAAATTTACTAAGGCAATAGAAATATTTTTCTGCAGCAGTTTAGTTTTTGACTTACAGCTACACAATAATAAAAGTTATTGCGATGGATTTAGTATTGATTATACTGTAGTTGAAACTTAGATCTATCCAAAAAGTCCTAATTTGTTGTTGTTAAAAAGTCCTAATCTGAAAGTGTGATGAAAGTTGGATTTTATTAAGAAAACTACAAATCAGGAAAACCGTAGTTCAAAGTTAAGAGAAAAATTGTGTGTTTGTCACTTTCGTTCCTTGTGCATTAAAATTTGAAGCATTACAACGTTCGCGACGAATTACGAATAAATTAATTTCATATAGAAAGAGTCAGCATTTTGGAAAAACTAAACAGCTAGCAAAAAGACTTGCAGTTAGAGAATTAACAATTGTCTTTTGTTCCATATTTTGGTCAAAAATTGATTTTTTTCGTACCAGTGTACCGTCTTCAATGTAGAGCATGGTGGGTTTAAATTTTGAAATTAAGCCTAAGGCTTATTTGTGGGGATTTACGGTATAAATGTATGAAAATAAAGACCAGACTCACTTGTTTGGAACAACATGGCTCTTATGAGATTTTGTCACCACTACACTAGCAGCCGTGGGAAAGGCATTTCTCAAATCCTCCTGGCTCGCCTCGCTTGGCAAACCGGCAATATACAGTTTGTCGAGACAGATGGGAACCTCCTGGCCTTTCTTGCGGTCCTGAACTCTGGAACTTTTGCAGCCAACATAATCCACTTCCAGGTCGTTATTGCCTAAAGTTTTTGTCCTTAAGGTTTTCAGGTTTTTCTCTGCAATTTGTTCAGATTTGAACTCCACAAACGCATACCTGCAAACAATGTTAATGCATTCCATAAACATTTAATGGTAAGCATTTTACATGCAGGGTGAAGAAAGAGCAGGTAACCAAACTACAGTTAACCATTTAACTGTAGTTTGTTTACCTGCTTTTTCTTCACCCTGTACCCTTCATATATTCAATCACCCTGAGCAAATAGTTTTTGTAACATTTACATACGGAAAAAATAGAAAAACTAATTCCTTTGTAACATTAAGGCCACGCAAATTTAATTGTTCGGCACGCATGCGGGTGCCTTAAATTATTGCAGGTCAACAATTTTTATTGGAATCTTGGTCCATCCGCTACAAATCATATTTTTGCCAAATTTTGACCATTTTTGCCATTCCAATATACCATTTTAATCGGCTCGAAACGAGCTTTTCAATGGTGGTTATTTCAAACCTCTAGCTCAAACCACTAAGAAGTAATGTGCCAAAAACTAGTAAAAAAAAACATTGAATACTACATGACAAATGATGTTTTTGCAATATATTTTATTTTTTTGCCATATATATTATATTTTTTTAGGCTTTCTAAACACATTTTTTAACTTTCAGTTTTACTTGAAGAAACGTGGTCAGTTAAATAAAATTAAATGCCTGGTGCTTCAATTTGCAACCTCGCCCGTTAACCAAACAATTTTTTTTTCATGGCCTAACACTCGTCTGAAGCAGCATTGCAAACCAGACCTATACAAAATGATCGTACTGTATCGAGGTTCAAATAGCCCGACAACAATGCAAACTTTTTCATTGTTGTAAATAAGAACATAAGTCTCTGAAGGCAGAAAGAATTCTCCATTGTTGATGCCAAAGAGTGGCATTGTTTAAAGCCCCAGTATAACTAAAACGATTATGTTTTATGCCCAAAGGTATACCTTTTAATGCCATTAAAAGATAGCTCTTAAAATAAACCAGTTTAATCAAAGCTATTTTTTTCAGGGGTGTGCGATTCTAAGTATTGGTATCACGATACTTTTTTTGATACCGATGCTTCGAAAATCAAGGAAATTAAAAGGACGTTAACTATGACGGGGGAAAAAACAGGAAATTGCCAGTCCTTCGGAGCTGGGCCACCTAAATTTTGTTTCTATTGCCTAACAGGAAATATAAATTACCTGTTAATTTTAGCATTCCTTTCCAGAATGCCGTCTTTTTCTAGAGGTAATTAGGTTGATCAGATCCGTTCTGCTGCGTAACCCAAGTGCGCATGCACGAGCATACTCCTCCCTATGAAAGAGACAAGTCTTGGCTGGAAGCCATTTTTTTAAATTCTCGTTATGTCAAGGCGGTGACTCAAGAGGAAATGTAGGGTGGGTACAGGTAATGGATATTTCCTATTAGGTAATAGAAACAAAATTTAACCGGCCCAGCCCTGAGGGGCCAGCAATTTCCTGTTTCTATATGCCATTCAGAAATATATAGTACCTGTTAATTTTAGCATTAACCGAAGACCTCGTCAAACTGATGGTGAGCACTGCCTTGACGAGCACCCTAGGGTTGAGAGCTGACCCACAAGCAGAATTTCCTCCAACTGTCTGCAACACCGATTGTCAGAAAAAAAAATTGTCTGCAACTGATTTTGTTTTTAACATATGGTCGCCCACATGTTTACAGGTTTTTATTGAATAACTTTTCAGTGCTTTATCCTCTTGATCTTAACTCCACGAATGGAAAAGTCTCGTCGAGACGATTAAAATGGTGTATTGGAAATGTCAAAATTGACAAATCGGCAGAAATTTGGCCAAAATTTCTCCACGGCGGTATTTAACTGACGTATTGTCGTGCAGATTCTACCCCACAAAAAAAGTTACGAATTTGTACTTTATTCAGAAAAACGGAAGATAGCAGGATTTTGGTTCTCTTTCGCAGGATGTGGAGGCCCTGAGAAGAATCTTGTTTAAGAGAGAGTCTGGCTTCTGCTACGTAGTGCTTGACATCACATCTGGCAGCTACAATTGTCCCAGACGGTGAAGTCCTTCTGCATGCGAGGTCATTTCTCTGCATTAGTGTGAAGTGAAGACTTGAGCTTGGTGTCTTCGTAGGTGCGTAAGCCTTGATGACAGACTTGATCCACGTCACAATATTTCTGGCGGAGGTTTCACCAAAATCCCTTTTGTGAAGAAGGAAGAGTTGGTTGTAGCCTCTGCTTATTTCATTGGTTTCTGTCCTTTGGATGTATTAACGTAGTGCACGAACTGGACTGAAAAGACATTCAGGTTCATTTTCATCGATTATGTTTGAAAGCGCTGGAATGATGATCGGTTGTGAGGGTTCACAAGGCCTCCGCGTTTTCGCCCTGAAGGTGGATCTTGGGAGAAGATGAGTGGCATTGATATTTGGGCAGACTCCGAGAATTTTGCAACAGCAATTGTAACCTGCCCTTCTTTCCTCAAATTTTCGTCCAATTTCCTCAAAATTCAGAACACTAAATCTACGACCTTGTAAACTTTATAAAATTTCAGAAGTTCTTGGTGATCTTTTTTGTATTATTATATATGTCTTTTAGGGCTTCTTGATTTTCTCTCTCACCTACACGATTTCCTCCATTTTTTCTCTTTCCTCAGTAACCAGGTTACAAGGTTACGTAATATTCTCGAACCCCGTATTTGGGTAAAAGAAGCAGTAAGCTGCGTCGATGGATAAGGCTTGAACTTTGCCACAACGAAAGCTCGCTGCCAGAGTTACAAGGAATACCGTCTTGCAGGTGAAAACGTTTGGAGCTGCTGTTGAGAGGTTCTTACGGTGGTTTCATTAGAAAGTCTAGTACGATGGAAAGGTCCCAGTCAGGGAAGAGCTGGCGGGTTGCTGGACATTCGATCTCGAAAGATTTGATGAGTGAAGAAATGCGGAAATCGTCGAGGTGGTGATTTGCCTGCCGCTTTGAAGACTGATCGATAAATGAGAATTGTGGGTACCTTCAGGCCTTCCTTGCAGAGATCAGTGAAGATTATGAGTTTGGGGGGGGGGGGGGTCGTCGATTGGATGACATTCCTCACGCTAAACTAACAAAACCGTATTTTTCAGTGACTGTCGTAGATCTTATTAGTTGATGGTCTGTGGACTTTGCTTGTGATTCTGGTGGCTTCAACAATTCCAGTCTTTTGGATAAGTTTGACGATAGTAGCCATCCGTGCAGGTTCAAGGTGTTGAGGTTCTGGTGGAGAAGGGTTCCTTTTCTTTGTGATCCTACTTGTATCGTCGATTAGTAGGTTTAGAAGTTGGTGGTAGCATTGCTACAGATGGTCAGTTCAGAGCTATTAGCCGAAAGATCCCCAGAGACGACTCGATCTTCTGAAGGTCATCCATCTGCCATAGGGGACAAGATTGGTCATGGAAAATAAACTATAAAATGAAAGAACATTTTAGCACCAGAGTCACTCCCACAAAAGGTTGCTACAAGCAGCAGAGACGCTCTTTGTCGGCTTGTGGGACAAATTCGTTTGTTCGATGTCTGATCGTAAAATTTAATGTTTGTAAATGTAAGGCTCAGCGACCTGCGGCATCCTCTTGTCGTAACCTAACAAGGGCGCCAGAGTAAACGTTAACTAAAAGGTCCCACAAAGGGCCAGCGGGAACACACCAACCTAACCTAACCTCCAGTTGCAGCTCAATAGTTACTAAGCTCACCACCGGAGAACAAACACACAAGCTAGGCAAACCCCCCTTCCACACTCGGTACAAGGACATCCGCTTGTAGCAACCTTTTGCGGGAGTTACTCTGGTGCCAAACCTAACCTAACAGGGCATCTGCTTGTAGCAACCTTTTGCGGGAGCGACTCTGGCGCCAAAACATTCTTTCATTTTATAGTTTATTTTCCTGCCACGCAACTCGAAACAATTTCACCACAATGGAATGTCTGTCCCTCGTGGTAAGTTTGTTGCTTTCCGTGTGTTTGACTGCAGGCAATGTTTCCAAATTCACCTTCCTTCTCGAATGTGGTAATTACCCTTATTGCAGGATAACGACACCACTTAGGCCTCCGAATGGAACGCTGCTGCTGATCCTTTAGTCATTTAGCAGCCAGTCGTACAGGTACGTTGGTTGGTGTTTTTGGTGGCGATGGGCCAGGATGGGTTTGGGTGAGAGGGTGAAGATCCTGGATGTAGCGTTTAGAACTTTAGACCGTAAGAAGACACTGGAATTCGTAGACTTTGTTGTTATACATGAAGCGGAAAAGATGATGAACTGATGTGTGTAGTAGGTAGGACATGAAAATATGCATCTACCACGTCTATGGAGACGGTTCAGTCGTCTGCCCTAAGTAATTGTCGAATGGTGTCGACTGTTTCCATTTTGAAGTATCCATTATCCTGTGGTTTTAAGTTTAAAATTAGTCTTTTGCCACCAATTTTTTTGGAAGGCGAAAGATCGAGATATACAAGTCTGGTAAAAGAGGGTTTGGGTTTGGACTTTTGATGATTGCACCTTTGGTGACGAGAGCCTGAACTTTGAACGAAAGAATGGGTGAGACATATTCCAATGGCGTGGTGAGGTAAGGGTGGGTTTGGCCGAGAAGGTGGGGCAAAAGCCATGGCTGATGATTGAGAGAATGAGCTGATTTGACGTTAGACGTTTCCAGGCTGGAAGGAAGTGGCAAAGGAGTCTCCAATCGAGAGGCCTGATAGCCGGGGTGCATCAGTGGCTGCAGCGAGGTTTTCGTTTGTTTCCAGGGAAGGAATAGCAGCTGCAGCAATTTGGGGTAGAGCTGCGGTTGTTTGATCTTCCTCTGCCATGATTTGCAGGTTTGCCACGAAAGAACTGATTTGTAAGGCTGTACCGATACCGATACTGATTTAATTCAAGAAGAGACTTCCTGTTGCATTGTTATTTTTGGAATCGTGACCATCTGAAGGTAGGGAACACAAAGTTCTCGATGCAGATAATGATTTCATTCAGGATGAGACTGTGTTGCACTTTAATTTCCAGAACTGTGGCAGACAGCAGGCAGGAAACGTGAAACTCTACATCATCAAGGGTGAAGTGTGGTATCTGCAAAGGAATCTGTAAGAAATACCGAGTCCGATCCCGATACATTGACTATCTGCAGATTTACCGATACGGTATCTGCATCTGTACAGCCTTACCGATTTGTGTTCGGGTCACTCCAGTTAGAACTGTGTTGTCTTGGCGATTGGAGTTTTTACGGTTGTTTCGTTGAGGCCAGTTATTGCTGTTGGGGTGAGAGAAGGTCTTTGGGCTCTGAGTCTTGTAAAAGAGCTTCGGCTGCTGTTTTGGTTTGGTCTCTTTCGATTTTCTGGAGACGATTTTCTGGAGATGTCAAAGTGGGGTAAGAGTTTAGGAATGAGTCCCACAAAGAGTATCTGATCATGAATGGGGTTGTTTCGTAGCTCATGTCTTGTCAGGGTTCGTACAGTGCACCTGTTTTGTTTTTCAACTATTTTCCAGTATATTCTAATGTGCACAGGACTATAGATTGGTTAGTTAACAAATAACTGGGTATTTCTAAGTATGTATATAATTTTAACGTGATGCATTTTGAAAAACTTTAAGATCACTAACTCCCAGATTCAGTGTGCAGCATTTCTGAATTCAACATTTTCAGTGCCGGCCCTTGTTCCTGGGCTCCACAACCAAGTAATCGTGCTACAGATCGTGCAACTAGTTACCCTACTAAAGTTTTAGTTTTATTTACTTGAGATAGTAAATAAAAGCTAATGTACTTAACCCTTCTGACGCCAGCCAGAAAAAGAGCTCTTGCTAGCCCAAACCAGCCAGTTTTTCGCAGCGCAAGAAATGATCGCACGTCTTCATTAAAATTCATGTAACTCCCTTTAGAAACGTAGTAAGAGGCTTCATTTTTTTTTTAAACAGCTCGCAATACTTAGGCCTTCACCCGAATATTCACACAAAAAAATTATAAGGCATATTTAGGGTGGGGGAAAAATGGCAAAAGTATTACAAATCAAAAAAATCTAACATAGTACTGGCTTTGAGAGCAATTTTGACCAACTTTATATGCTTAAAGAGTACTTTTTTTTTTGCATAAACGTAATGATCTATCTTATCTTTCTTCACACCAAAAATGAAGCAAATATGTGTGATACTTTTTTTTTTTTTATTTAAGTATAATAATTGTCACGCCTGTCAGTAGTGAAGCATTACTGTTAGGAGTGGCTGCCCTGCTTGGCAGCTTCCTTCTACTCAACAAAATTTAGTCCTATTTGCAGCGCAAGAAATGATTGCACGTCAGCATTAAAATTCATGTAACTCCCTTAGAAAACGTAGTTGCGGCTTAATTCTTTTTTTTTTAAACAGTTCGTAATACTTAGGCCTTAACCGGAATATTCGCACAAATAAATTATATGGCATATTTTAAAGGGGAAAAAATGGCACATTTATTATAAATCAATAAAACGTAACATAGTAGACTTTAAGAGCAATTTTGACTAACTTTATATGCTGAAAGAGTATTTTTTTTTTTTGCATAAACGTAATGATCTGTCTGTTATCTTTCTTCACACCAAAAATTAAGCAAAAATGTGTGAAACTTTTTTTTTAATTAAATAAAATTGTCACGTCTGTCAGTAGTGCATTAATCGCTCTCAGGAGTGGCAGCTTCCTTTTTAACAAAATTTGAGCCTATTTTGTAGAAACGGGCACGTAATCACACAGCCGTAATTATTTACATCCAGTTGCCAAGCCAAGCTATTAATAATTAAAATCTTATGAGGTAGTTGTTTCTCCTTCATTAGGGATGGGAAAAAAAAGGCATTTTATTTTCAGTTGTTCCAGTGGTCGAGCGACGAAGCACTTCTGCAAAGCGTACGCTAAGCCTATTCCCAACTCGTACTAGTTACATCGTGTAGTTCTCCGAAATCCATATTGTTACAAAAAAAAAAAAAAAAAAAAAAAAAAAACCTCCAACGAAGAAAATTCATATCTTAAATGTTCATACTTCTAATCCAATCCTGAATTCGCGGAAATGGCAGAGTAATGGATTGAAATAGAAGGCAACCGATCAAGCGACGCGAAACAAGCAGGACGGCTGCCGCGGGCCAGGGCTTAATGGTCGGCAGCGGTAGGGCAGAGTTCCGTGGTCGGGAGCGGCGGGCAGGGGCTCCTTGGTCGGCAGCGGCCATTCTTATCGCGTCGTGCTCCGATCCAATCGGACGCATTGCATTTGATTCACTTTTATCAACCATTTTTCAATAAAAAAAACATTATCACAGTTATCTTTACAGTTATATCTCTCAAAGACGTCCATAATTTGCTAATTTACCTCAGTCTAAAGTGGTACACGATGTAAATCAAAATTCGAATCGGGAGAGCTGCTACGCGATGTAATGGCCGCCATCTATTTTTTTCCCGAAACTCACGGGGGCAGCGAACGAACATGACATAGCTCGGGAAAAAATTAAATATTATTGGCTAGAAACTAGTCATGTGGGCAAAATTGGCAAAAAATTGTAGCGGACACATGCCTTTATGAATGCTCCAGGAGCGATCAACGCACCACGCGGACTGACGTCCAGCTCGATAAAGTGGCTCCCGTAAATTCTACGGGTCCGGCGCGCGACGGTTCGCTTGCCCTCCCGTTAAATTCACGGGTCCGGCGCGCAAAGGGTTAAAATTTATTATTGAATAAACCGATTCCGAACAGCCGAGCCGTTTCTCGCCAAGCAGAGCATGACTGGCAATGCTCGATATACTGAGCCGAGCGTCTAGGCACGTTGACTAACAAGCGACGCCACATTGATAAAAAACATTCGGTGAATTCTAAAGCCCCGAAAAAAAGGCTCAAGCAGCCTACCAGGTAATTAATTTGTGACCACCAAATTCTCCCCCCCCCCCCCATAGAAATTCTATTGAACTTTTTACAACAAACTTTGAAATAATGGCAGTTTTTTTCTTGAGTGGGAGTGTTGGGGAGGGGAAATTTGGGTTTAGTAGTTTGGCTGGAATTGGAATTAAATAATCATGATTCGGCATTGGGCATATTTCATTGCCATCTTGCCTTATAAACTTTATATTATAAAAAAAAATTTTTTTTTAGGATAAGGTGCCCATCTACACCAGGCTGTTTAAATGAAAATGTTTGTTTCTCGAAGCATGCTTGGCATTTAGCGAGTGTTGATGAATAAAGATGCTCAGTTCAGCTCGTCACTGGTCGCTCAGTTCTGCTCAGTGTACCAGGCATTTTTTGAGCGCTCGGCTCGGCAGAAAAAAATGTGGTAGGTACAGCCTTAATAAATAGCCATACAACAATAACTTTCATAGTCGAATTAAGTCTGGTAACTTTTTTTTTAGTAACCTTTGATAGTTAGATCAGTCGCAGGATTTGAACCGGCATTCACTAGATTTGGAGACGAGGATGCTAACCACTGGGCTGTTGCTGCTCGCTTTGCTCGGGGTCACCGGGGACCCCTCAGTAAGCTTGCCGAGTGCCTGGGGAATAACTTTTTGCTCCATCTTGTAACTGTTGCCATTTGGCTATTGCTGGCCTGAAACAATTAAGAATTAACAAATTTGTGCTGCTAGTAGAACCGACTTTTATTATGGATTGTGGCACCTGCTCCGGTACAGGTATCACTAATACCAGCCAGTGATCAGCTCTGGTCGAACCCTAGTATCCGTGTACAAGTAAAAAAAAAAATAATACAGTTCATTTTTTAAGACAGATCTGTCGTAGGATACTAGTAAAGTATCAGTATTGGACCGGAACCAAACCAGCCTTACTACTTTTCTAAACCACAGAAAGACGCAAACTAAAGCACTGAATGTTCTCAACTCACGGTTTAAATTTGGTTCCTAGCCTTCGGACATCAATAATATCAGGTGAGAGTTCTGCAATTTGTGCTACAGTGGTTTCATTTGAAAACCCCTTAATAAACAGTGATCGTTTGTCCCGAGCATCTGAAAAAAAAATAAGCAAAAAAGAATTGATGAAACAGTAAGTCCGACTCCCAGAATTTAATTACCCTAATTTGGATACACGCAAGGCATGAGTAAGCAGCAGTTTTTCAAATTTAAGAAATGTTACTAAGAGATTTGAAGGAACAGACTGTTGGTCCCAAGAACTCCTCCTCCTTTCGCATCTCGGCCCTAAACCATTGTTGAAATCCCATTGTTCGATTGTTAGAGGAGGACTGAGATCGTGAAATTGCGTGGAAGTATGGATGTGAGCCATGAATTAATTGCATATTCGCCTACTTCGAGACATGGGGAGTCATTCACCAAATTGATACCCTCTTCATTGCATTTGAGGGAGACTCCAATTGTGATGAATTGCATCAGCCATTATAAATAAATAAAAACAATTCTTAGGCCCAGCGGAAGCCATTTTTTTTCATCTTGAATTTGCTAAAATTCAAGGTTGATTTTATGAAACTAGTAAGACTTCAGCAAACAAAGTCAAATTGGCCATGGTTACTTATACAAATAAAAAATGCTAAGTCTGCACTAATAAATACACTGGTTTTTATTTTAATAACTCTTGGACTTTGGAAAAAAACCACCATTGACGAAAAATTGGGATATAATTTTAGACATTTGTATCGGTATCACATTGGCAAAGTTGGTTATCGGTGCAGCCGTAAAAAATACCTCACAAACTTTTCCAGTCTTGGACATTATTAAGTGTTGTGATCATTCCACACCAAGTAACCATGGTAAAAAAAAAACTGTCATGTTACACTTCTCTTGCAAAAACAAAAACATCGTGTCATGACATCTAGGTAAGGTAAGACCGATACAAACTTTCACCGATACGATACGGTCCAATGGGTTTTTCACAGATGGCTAGACTTCAACGCAGTAACTCACAATAAAGTTTCTGCCATATTCAGAAATAAGCTATCTACTAGGGCTGTACCGAACCGAACATGGCCGAACAGAGGGTGTTCGGTTCGGTGTTCGGTCTTTCAAACACAAAATACCAAAACCGAACATATCTTCACTTCTAATCGACGGATTTTGATGTTTGAATACACCATTTTGAAGGTTTTTTCGCCAGCTTTCCGTTGGTCCAAACCACAAGTTCCTAGCGCTAACGGATCAGAAGTTATAAGGGAAAATATAAAAGTAGTGGAGATTTTTTTTAGTTAAAACAGAGTTTCAACATCTATGGACTTACAAGTCCATGTGAAAATACCTACATTTGTTAAGAAACTTGTGCTTAGTAACCGCTTAGTAACCGGTTAGTAAGAAGCGTGCCGTAGTAACACAAAGCATGGAAATTCTTAGCCTACTTACATGTAGGTATTTTTTTTTAAATCTTAGGCCTATTCCATGCCATGCAAAAACCAAATTTGTGAAGTTTATTCCCCCCAGGATACCAAATTGCATAGCCTAGGCCTAAAAACCATTGGCAACTGCCAATTGGTTTTTACGCCTATAAAATTTGGTAGCTTATTAAAAAAAAAAAACAGTAAATACTGTAATAGGCCTAAAGTTAGTAAAGCACATTGCAGGTCTGTACTCGTGAATACAAATGCATAGTGTACAGTAGGCCTAATTCAAATACATGAAAAAAGTGTGGGCAGAAAACAATTCATGAGTGCTAAGTGTGCTTATTACAGCATTTTCTGAATTTTTCCCTAGTTACCATATGTTATAGGTCTAAAAACCATTGGCATTCATAAGTGCAGATCTGCAAGTAGCCTAACTTATTGCAGCACTATGTTCTTTTTTCCCCTTAGCTACCAAATTTATTGGCCTAAAAAGAACTAAACCCATTTGGCATTTGTATTCATGAGTTCAGTTCTATGTGCTTCAAGCTTATTCTAGCATTTTCTATTTTTTTTTACCTAGCTACCAAATTGTATAAGCCTAAAAAGCACTTGGCATTTTTCTTCATGAGTGCAGACCTGCAATGTACTTCACTAACATATTACAGCATTTCCTGTGGTTATAACCCTAACCAAGAAAATTCTTGTTTAGCTGTGTTTGTGTAAATTCCACATCACAGTCACACAAATAATTGATACAGTATTTTAAAAATTAGGCCTACTGTGTACTTCACTGAAGTATTTGTAAAACAGTGCAACTGTTGCATTGGCCTACTTACTTCAATTCAGAAGCGCAATACAACAAATTGATATTAGCACACTGCACACAAAATTCCTTTTTCCACCAATGACACACAAATTTCTTTTATTCATGTCATAAGTACACTTTATGAAGTTTATCATGAAGTCTGAGTTTGAATGTGGAGATGCATGTACTCAGCTGTAGGTAAGTCTAAGCAGGGGCAGCTATGAGTGAAGAGGAGTGAGCAGTGCAAAGCAGCCAGCCAGTAAGTAAATAGGCAAGTGTACTTAGTGAAGGTCAGGCAAATTTCTTTTATTTTTTGGGGGGGAGAACTAGTGCATATTTTTTTCCAGTTTTGGTGTCTACATAAAGCTGGAACATCACAGATTAGCATGGCAAAAACAAAACATATCCTTACTGCAGACAAAGTTGGTCAAAAAGTGGAATGAAAATACATTTTCTGTATTTTTTTTCCTCAGCGTTTCCACTTTTACAACTTTATGATTTTTTTACCACCACTGTTTGTGTAACCACATAGCTGAAACTTAGCCTGTTTTTTCCTCTTTTTAATGGTGTATTTACTTGTTGAGATAGCTACTGTGAAAGGCTCAAACTACCAGTTTGAAAACTTGCTTGTACGAGGTGTTTACATCTTGTTCAGAATGCCCAGGCAGAATGACACTTTCATGCAGGAGGAGGGTTAGGCATCATTGGGTTAAAGGAGTGTTCCACTTAAAACTACCCGTGCCCCGGTATTTGGTGATCTGGGGACCTGGCCCGTGTGGCAAACTTTTTGCGGAGCTGGCACCCACCACGAGATTTGACTTTGAAGTGCTTAACCCATAAGTTGTCGATGCTACTGGCTGTGGCTGCAGGGCCAGCAAGTTGTCCAACTTAGACCTAGAGGGCTGTGACATTGGTGCCAATGAAGCTATTTTCGTAATTAAAACGCACAAATCGGCCAGGGTGGGCCTGCCTTACTTTTGTGCCTCCGTAAAAATGATCAGAGCTGTTTCGACGCGCTGCGCTATTTGCGTTCCTACGTCCTTCGAACTGCATCACTCAGGAACAAGTGGGCTCTAGAAAGAGGTGTGTCTAATTCGACTGCTATTATCATATTATCATATGTACAGCCACACCAGCGGGTGACGGGGTCAACAGTGGCGCGCTGGTTGTGTGAGACATTACGAAATCCGGCATAGACGTACAGCAGTTTCGTGGCCATTCGGTGAGGGTAGTGGTGGCCACTGCGGCTGGTGGCTGTGGTGCGACGCCGTCGCAAATCATGGCGTTAGCAAATTGGGCTACGCCATCAGTCTTCCACACCGATCAGCAGGTAGGAGGTAGATTCTGGCCTGGCAGGTCTCCTGCTGCAACAGATGCAGCAAAAAAAAAAAGATCTCCTGCGGTAGCAAGGTAAATAGTTGTAATGGGTGTGGCAAGTTAAAGTGAAAATGTCTGGTGAACTGTGCCACATTGTGAATCTGTAAAGTATCCCAAATGTAACTAACACAACGAGGAGGATTTCTATGAATGAGAAATGATGATTCTACCAGAAAACTTGTTCTCGCAAGAGAATCATTAGTTCTCTAAGCAGAATCCGACGACGCTGTGCTAGTTTTATTGCCCACCCACCTCCACTGGCACAGGTCATTCACCAATATATCAGGCAAAAGAACAGTGGGGATTGAGCCCCTCGGAGTTGGAGAGGTGGGAACCGGAAGTGACATAGTTCGGCGCGGAGTTTGAATAAATTAGATTTAATTTTTATGTAAATGGGGGTAGTAGCCGTGTGCAAGAGAGACATTTCAAATGTAACGAAGACAACATCGTCGGATTCTACTAGGAGAACTTAGATTCTCCTGCGAGAACAAGTTCTCTGGTAGAATCTTCTTTTTTTGGATTATTTACTATTTAGCAAAAACGAAATGTTTTAAAATTGGCCTCAGTAAGAGTTCAAAATCAAAGGTGTTATTACAATTTTGTGCTTCGAATCCAGTAGTAGGTAAATTCACTAGTATAAAAAGTAATAAAACGTATTACCAAGCCTTGCTAAGTCGTTCATCTTATAATCGCTGCCATTTATTTCTTTGGAATATTCAAGCCCAGAAATACTACGCGTATTATATTCGGAGAAATATGGTATGTTTACTATCACACGAAAATGGAGTCCGTCGATCCAAGACTGATACTAGTATCTGCATGGGACAGCCTAACAAGATTCATTGCCACCCATGGTAGCCCATTATTAAAGATACGTAATTTCCGCGATAATTTTTACACATTTTCCACGACTTTTTCTGCTGCGACTTTAATAAAATTCTGCGACATAATTTCACAATTCTGCGATTTTTTTCTGCGGGAAAATTTTTTTTCTGAATGTGAAATGACAATTTGCTGGTTTTTTTTTTTTTTTTTTTTTTTGCGAGATAGACAAAACTATTTCCTTCCATTTTATGTCAAATACCAGATTGTTAAAAAGCAAAATATGCCTAGGCCCTATGCAATGCATCATTACATTTTTTTTAATCAGAAATTTTTTTATTAAAAAAAAAATGATGCATTGCTAGGACCTGAGCCTATGTTGTTTTATAAAAATCCAAAATGACAATTCTTTTTTTCTGCGCGAAAAAAAATCTATCAAAAGTTTTTCCTTCCATTTATGTGTTAAATATCAGTGTTATAATTTATAAAACAAAATAGGCCTAAGCAGACTTTTCAGATTAAAAAAAGTAACGATGCAATTCTTAAGGCCCCAGGCCTATTTTGTTTTACAACAATCCGAAATAACAATTCTGTTCTCTTTTTGTGATAAACAAAACTAAAAAAAAGTTTCTTAAACTAGCTTGGTAGGCTAGCAAGAGGCTACACACTAGGTCTTTAACCTAGTAGGCTAGACACTCATGTTTTCCCATTTATGTCATCAAATATCAGTTGTTATAAACAAAATAGGTCTAGGCTATACTCAATGCATCGATACTCCCCCCCCCCCCCCCCCTTGTTGGTTTTTTTTTTTGCGAGATAAACAAAACAAAAAAAAAAACACTAAAAAAAATGTATTTTTTAATCTTAAACTAGTCTACACACAGGTCGTATTAACTTAAAAGCACTCAAGTTTTTCCATTTATGTTGGCAAATATCAGTTATAAAACAAAATAGGTCTAGGCCCTACTCAAGTGAAAGCCACATCTATAAAAGAGGTATGGCTACAGAGTTAAAATACAACCCAGTTAAGTATTTTAGATTGTCAACTGTCAGCTTTTGCCTTTTATCAGACAGCACATCATTTAGGGAGCTAAACGATCGTTCGACATCCACAGAAGAGATCGGAATTGATAAGTAGCATATTGCTACTTTTGACAACTTTGGGGCTCTGTCTGCCAGAGAGAACCAAAAGTCCATAATAAGTCTGTTTCGCTTTTGACTTCTTTCGTACTCTTTTTTTGCGTTTTAGTTTTGCTTCTCGTGCCTTCTTTTTCTTTAAGCTTTCTGCAGTCTCTTCTGTATTCGGGTCCTTGTTTTTATCAGCTTCTTCAGCTGCTGCTTTTTCTGCTGCATCTTCCTCCTCTTCAATGGACATCTGGCTAGCTGTGAAATCTTTAGCAGACTCCAAGTAAACGCCCCAATTTTCTTTTAAGTCTTTGTCGGGATTGGCCAGCTTGGGAATTGTTGAGTAGGAGTTTATACTTTGGGGAAGACTACCAATTTGGAAGGGGTCAAAGCACCTGGTTGCTTTAAAAACTCCTATAGCAGGTTGAGCGCCATCAACATATTTTTGCAACTTTTTTCTGCAAGCTGCAGTTGCCTGGTGAAGTTCCGCAGCGATACGTTTGCACTCCTTCAAGTCAAACCCTTCAGAACGCACATTTAACAAAAAGTCTTCACTTTCCAAAGACCGTAACCACAGCAGAATTTCTTGTGCGTAGTTGAAGATTTTGTGGGCTGCTGCACTTTGGCTTTCCATTAACGTAACAGCAGTGCATACCTTCTCGGACAAAGTGGCAATAAACTTCAGTTTGAGTTTCATTTCAGTGTAACAATTGTCAACCACCTCTTCGACAGTTTCAAATGCAGCTGTATCTTCATGGCTTTCCTTTAATTTTTTAACAAGAGTGGGATAGAACTCGAAGTTTTCAGAATGTTGTTGCACTGCTTTCAGCCAAGATGACCAACGAGTAACAACTGGGACAGGCGGATTTTTGGGATTTTCCACTCCGTGTTCTACGAGCGTTACCACATAGAGCCGCTTTTTCTTGCGAGATAAATTGAAGAGTTTCTTCATCGCAGCAACAAATTTGTCGACGTCAGGAAAGCTGCTCCTCCAACAATCTCCAACGAGACTAAAAATATGAGTCCAGCATCCGACATGAATGCAAGACGGGCACACGGCTTTAATAATAGCAAAAGCTGACCCCATGTAATTTACATTATCACTAATGAAACTAGATACCTTGCTGTATGGAATGTTGTATTGTGCAACAATACGTAAAATAGCACCAGCTACTTCCGTTGAATTAACTGCGGGTAATTCTACAGTATCGATGAGGTAGGGCACAAGATTGTATTTATCAATATCGTCATTTCCAGGTGTGTTCCTTAAATTTGGAATGACGATAACGTTGAGAAGAGGACGCTGTTTTACGTCGGTCGTTTCATCAGCCATTATAGCAACAGACTCAGCTTTACCCAATACTGCTAAAATCACATCACGCTGTTTTTCATAAACTAATTCAAGTTTCGTTCTGCGGAGATAGTCACCAGAAGGAATGCAGTTAGCATTTGTCACGTGCTTTTCCAAAAATTGACGAAATGCGGGCTTATCAACTTTATGTAGTGGAATGTCTGACGCCTTCAACGCATACACTAAATCTTCCACTACTTCAGTTCGAGCTTTCTTTGAAACATTTTCAAAAGCCGACGATAAAGTTACCTATCGTTTCTTGGACGGTGGCCCCATAGACGATCCCACTTTGCCATTTTCGGCATCCCGTTGTTTAGCAGCAGTTTCACGTGCGGTGTGCTTGATACCACCACAATGTTCAGTGATCGTAGATCGCCGACGATGGTCAACTGTTACCGAACAAAACTTACAAAACAAAAGTCCCTTGTCAACGTACATCTGATCTGGAAATTCTTTTTGTCGTTGTAAAGCCGTTATTGTGGAGAGATGCGAAGGATTTGGTTGCTTCTTTGGCGCCATTTTGCGTGGAATGACGTTCGCGCTCTAACCGGAAGTGAAGGCGGAAGTATCGCCGAAAACGTGTTGCGCTTCCCGGCGCTTCCTCTAACGGCCAGTTTTCGTTTCCGTTTGTGTCTCCACGGCTAGCAACGTGAGAAAAATCGTTTTGGTAATGAAATTCATTTTTTTTCAGTACGTAATTTGAATTTTTCGGCTGAAATTAGGAAATCTGCGATTTTCCGCGGATTTTACGAAATTCCGCGAATTCTGCAGTCCATTTTTGGAATCTACAGACGTTCACTATTTCACAACTCCAAGAATTTTTTTAATACGATTAATTTTTAAAGCACCTGCGAAATACACGAAAAAATGCGATCGCGGAAATTACGTATCTTTACCCATTATACGTAAACTAAAGACCTGCACTGTTCTGTATCTGAATGCCACAACAGTCACTAGTACAAAATTCAGAACTTTACACTCTGCAGCATACTTGCCTCCAAGAGAGCCATGTTGTAACAGGCCAACAACTACCAAATTATCAATTTTATACGCATAATCAATTTTTTTTTTTTTTAACTAATCCATCAAGATAGCAATATTTGTGCTTACCTCTTCGTTCCTGTTCAGAGGCAACAATTGCTGCAGGAATGTTAGCTGCAAAACAAAGACATTAATTATAAGTTTTACACCATTTACTGCTACTTGTCCAGCTAGGCGTTATGCATACAGCCGCACAGCAGGCTGCATAACACACCTCTGAATAACTTCGCCATACAGCCAACAATTTAGCGGCCGCCTTCTGAGTACAAGGTGGAGGAAATACATAGATACAACAAAACTTTGTATAAGGAACTTCTTAATAAAATTAACGCTTTCGGTATTGTACATTTCTATTCTAGACAGCGTTGTGTTTTATAAGTTTTGGGTCCACACGACTGTAGCATGTCGTCACTCCAAAAAAACTTCACAAACGAACAAGAGGAACGGATGTTATTCCTTGAAAATTCATCTTTAGTCTACTAGGTGGTACTAGTGTTAATTTTTATTCTTCAAGATGTCATTAATCACTAAGGACATGTAATTTCTGCGATTTTGCAAATTTCGCAACATTTTCTCTAAATGAGTTATGAAAGTTATTCTTTATGTGGTAGGTAAACAGTAACTGAAGCAATTAAACACCACATTAATTGTCGCAAAATTCAGTAAATATCGCAAAATGCCACAAATTTCCAAAAACGGCGCAAAATTTACCGCAAAAATGGCCTTATTTTTCATGCCAATATATTTTGACAACTAGCTAACTGGAACAAAATTCTGGACCAGTTCTCACCGAAGCGTTACTCAGATAAATCCGCATCAAACAATGCTGTGGGCACTAGGCAGCCATAAGTGCGCAGTCGATCATCACCAGCCATGTACGTGGTGCGTATACACCACGCGGAAATTACATGTCCTTATTAATCACGACTGTTATCGTTGATTACCGATATTCCAGTTCACATCTAAAATGCCCGACGAACAATATCATTCCCCCCAGTTTAAAGCCCCGTTGTTATTCAGGTTGTGTTGTTTGTTTCTCGTCGGGATAGGGGACTTAAAAAGTGGCAGCTATTTTTATTTATTTCGACGCTATAGCGAGGTTTTATAAGTTTAAAAAGGATTTTTAGGGTCTTAGCTAACAAAAAAAATCGAGCGAGGGTTCAGTATCCTTTCAATTTTTTTAGTTTTTAAAACTTAATGCGATGGTCCTCTTCAATATGTTTTGTACAATAATTTACAATATAATTAATACATCTGCAATTTTCTATACCCATAAAACGCTTAGTTATTTTACTGCAATTATTTTACTAAGGCATACAACATGTTTACACAGGCCATGATTTGACCGTGGTTGTTTTCGAAGAGCATGATAAACATGGCGTTGTACCCAAAAGGATAAACATTTTGGGAATTTAGCTAATATTCAACATCAAATTTTTTTTCACAATGATATTGACCCCCCCCCCCCCCACTCCATGTTCTTAAATTAGAATTAATATGTAAATTAAACCAATCGCCAATTACACTAAAATTAATTCGGTAAAAACAGGGGAGGGCTACAAATTCATAATTCCTTTTTCAAATTAGGACTCCACTAGTGGGCCTTCCGCCAAATACACTTGTCACACTTCATTGTAAGAAAGACATTGGTCAATTCTAGTGCTATAACGGTTATCCGTTTAAACGAAAATTTACGTGTATACGTTTTTCTACATTGCTAAACGATTAACCGAATCTGATTATTTACCTCACAACAGCACAAAGTTTTAATTCAATAAACGTTATTTTGTGACTTTATTTGGTAGTTAACGTTAAAACTACCAGAATATTAGCTGCTTTCGCTGCATCCAACTTGTTCAGCAGCTGTAAAACCTGAACTTCCGGTTTTGTGGTGAAATCGAAACCAGCTTCGGTTAGGCTTAAGTCGCGACAGGTTTTAACCGCGCTCACCGTAAACGTAGCGGGACACTGCAGAAGATGAAATATTATCACCACGTAAGCCAATTAAACAATTAAAACTTTTTTTTTAAACAATTGTCTACATATTGTTAAAAACAACTAACCACTGGATGGTTAACAAAGCTAAATTCCAAAGCTTGCCAACTGATCCAAGATCGTAAAACAATCGCAAATGTGTGAGGATTTCCCGCGATTCCTGCTTATTTTTTTTTTTTTTAATTCAGGCTATTGTTTAACATGTGTTTTGTTTCAGAATAAATACGATTTGTTTACTTAACGTGTGATTCGTGTTGCTTAAATTTTTTTAAATTAAATTAGTAAAACGTAGTTATTGAATTTTATGTTGATATTTTTTTTTGTCTTAGTTTGTTGCATTGTTATTATTACCGTTCGATTTTTCACGGTTTTCGGTAAACCGAACGTTTAATTAGGTCGTTTAAACGTTTAGCAAATTACACGGAAACTGCTAGCACTAGTCAATTCCTGCATTGTTGTTGCATGGCCACAAGCTTTGGTACTTTAACAATCCAGAGCAGAGCTTATTTCGCGATGGTGAGGATAAGCACCTATGCGGCTTATCCACAGCTTGCAAATTGTTGAAAATGGGCAGTCTTTGTGCCCTGAAGAGCAACAGTTGTATTTCTATCAAGTCCATAAACTGTATCAGATAAATATGTGAAGACCTTTGGATTTCAGCTGACTACTACACACGGTGAGGCAACTAAAGTGTTACGAGCCGACATCCTGTGAATGGCTAACGAGAGAATAATAATGATAGAAACGCAATGATGGGTGTGATGGGGGACGTTTACACGAGAAAAAAGGAATGACCTTGAATTGATATTTCAAGGTCATCCTCGCGCTATCTTCCAAACGAGATACGATACGACAAAAAAGTAAATTACAGTTGGACGCATGGAGACAATTTGACCAACAACAAAAAAAAATCTGATAATAAAATAGCCCGGAAGAATTCCAAAACTCATCGTTTCCAACACGGACAGGGACGAACATTTAAGATGCCTCGAATCCCCAGCTAGCCTGGCAGAAAAACAAAATTGACGAATTTGCAAGGAACGGCCACTCCCTCTACTCGATTCCTGGTGTGACGAGCTCTCTTTTGAAGTCAAGCGATAGACTGACAAATGCAGGCCACAGAGAGCAACAAATTTAAATGAAGAGTGTGATAATGTGAACCGGAGAAAATCATGTTTCCGTTGGCCTGATGAAGACATTGACAGATGATTGGAAACTACAAACTATCCTTAAAAAATGTCGAAAATTCTCCATTACTGCGTAAGTTAACAGTATTGCATTTCTGAGATTGTACCCAGTACGAGATGGAACACCACTGAAATCGTGCATTTGACTCTCAAAGCAAACAAAATCATTATAGTAAACCCTCTCGAATGTCACTCCAGCTGCAATCGCCAATTGGCCAGTAAACCATAAAAAGTACTTGTCATTTCAGAATTGATACTCGCCACATACCAAATACTTGCACAATGCATGGTTTCTCTAATACAGTAAAGTTCGTTTATAACGAATTTCAAGGGGGTTAGCACTTTACTTCGTTATAACAAAATTCGTTAAAAACGTACAACGTATTTCCGAAATTCTTAAAAAAAAATTCGTTATAGAAGAAAATAGGCCTAAGACTTGACCTTTTAAGCAGTATGAACCTATATATACGTCCAAAAAAATCATCCCAAACGCAGTAACGTCGTTATACGAGTCGAAGGCTGATATTCACTATCTGACATGTTGTGCATCGATTTATGTAAAGAAAAAAAACGTTGTACCGACGTCTATAATTTTATAATTATAGTCCGCTATAATTATAATTATAGGCCGCTTTAGTTGAGTGTAGACTCACTAAAAATTGCAAAAATGTCGATCTCATTCTCTTTTTCTTAAGAAAACAGAAAATTGGTTATTTTTGATCAGCGGTAGCGGTCGCACAATTTGACTGGACGCAGCCATCTTGGATTCGTTGGAAAGCTGGAAGTCCCCTCTATCCAGGCCTCTCAACATGTTTTCTCAATGGCCTTTTGGCATTAGCCAATCAGGCGTATTGTAGTAGGCCGCTTCTGGCTGTTTCAAGCTAACTTTCCAAAGCAATTGAAGATCGTGTTACCTCATTCGCCGGTTGGCACCACGTGACCGATTTGATGCGCTCTCATTGGCTGATGCGCGATTTCAACATGGACGCCGCCGCTCGCAGTTGTGTTTTAGCAAGATTGGTTTTAATTCGTCGTTGCAAATCACAAGATAGATGTTTTACAGTATTAAAATATTAAATCAGCATCCACGATGCACAACTAAAATGGAAAAGGAGCCTATAAACCTTCACACTATCGCTTATCAGGTGGGAACAACGATTTTTAGCCTCGCGTTTGTCAATACGGAGATTTCAACTTTAGCCTAGTTCATGACCGCCCGTAATAAAAAAAAAAGTGGTTTTGATCTACAATTTTGTTCGTTGTACGTTATTTTTGTTATAATTCGTTATAAGCGAATCCAAAATGCATTGACAGAGTAGACATCCAACCAATATTGTGATCTTACTTTGTTACAAGTAAAATTCGTTAAAAACTGCTTCGTTGTAAATGAACTTTACTGTACATGCATTTATACAGTTGTAAAATTTTCTATTACCCCAGTACTGTTGCAGAAAAGGCTATTGTACAGCCCTTGTAAACCTGAGCATAACGCCGCAACACGTTCATCCCTAGCTTGTATGGTTCCCAGGATATCGCTTATTGAGCGTAACTTTCTATTGTTAGTTGCCGTTACGGCGAGTATAGCCGAATTACAAGTCACCAATTGTCGATTTTCATTCACCAAATGGCGAGTGGCGACCGACACTGGAGAGGGTTGGTTATATTGTTTTTAAATTGTTATAAAGAGCTTATACTATACATTTTTTGTATACCCAAACATCGCTTAATTACTACAACTCATTACCAAGGCATGCAGACCACATTTAGGCTATGGACGTTCAGTGGGAAAGCTAATACTGGTGTTGAACGTGAAAGGGGTTAAAAAAATAAAAAAAAACATTAAATAAACTGTAAAAAAAAAAACTGCACCAATATTTAAGGTTTACTGTCTTTATTTTTAGTAGGCTCATCCAATCCTAAATCGTGTACCCACCAGCAATTTTTGCCTTTTTTTGGTTTGGTTTGGAAAGGGTCAAAAAAATAAGTACCCAAAAAAAAAAAAACCATTAGATAAACCGTAAAAAAAAAAAAAATGCACCAATATTTAAGGTTTACTATTTTTATTTTCAGTAGGCTCATTCAATCCTAAATCGTGTACTCACCAGCAACTTTTGCCTTTTTTTGGTTTGGACTTGCTGCAGGTTCTTCAGCTGGCCGTTTGTTCTGGCCAGGCTGGGCCCCGGCTGCTTTTGCAGCAGCTTCTCTAGCTAAAGCCTTTCTCTGCTTTTTTGTCAGTGGTTTCTCATCGGTTTCCTTTCCTTGTGGGGCCGTTTTTGGTCCAGCAGGAGCTTGCTAAAAAAAAAAAAATGTTAAGTTTTTTTTTTTTATTACATGGTATTCACAACCAGACAACTGGCAGTATTTCATTCAATCTGGCAATATAGCAGTTTCATTAATATCCCAATCATCAGGCTAAACACAGTCTGGACTGTTCTGGCTTGTGTTGAATTTGAAGAATAAATCTAGATTGTGCTGTACTACTACACTCCGTAAAACAGGCAGGTTACCCCACAACTTAAACACTTGTTTTATCGAAATAACAAGTTGGCACACGGAAAAATTTTTTTTTTTTAATTAACCACTAGCATTCCCCGAGTTCTCCAGAGTTTCAAATGTACTTTAAATTCCCCGAGTTTTCCAGTTTGGTGGGAACCCTGTATAATTTGTTTCGAAGAAAAATGCCCTTCTAAAAAAATTCACGCAGGTCAGTTTTTTTTTTTTTTAATTTTGTCGAAAGCAGTTTATCTTAAGCTTAAGAGCACAAAGTGATGAAAACGGCGTTGAATTAAAAGTTAATTTTAAAGATAAAAAATATTTAACGGGATAAAAAGTTGATCTCGTTAACTTTCTGATTTTACTGCAAAAATGACGATTTAAGGGGGCGGGCAATAATCAAGACTATTCTACGACTTTGATTTTAAAGCATCTTAAGGGGGGGGGGGGGGTAGCTTTGCCAGTCGTATATGGAAAATCTTCCGTAAACCATGACAGTTGAGGGATCAGAGGGACAGGACGTGAAGGGCGAAATTACACATTAAAACGGGGAACTACTATTTGAAGCATTCAGCTGGTTACCGGAACAATCGCAGCACATTTTTCATACACGGGGCTGTTAATACGCGATTTACAGTAGTAATAGTTGCAAGCATTGGGTAAAAAAAAACAATATCTATGCTATTATCGTAATGAATAGCAATTTGTACTCAATAAATGAATAATAAAATAAAGACAACCTACAATTTTGGAAGAAGAAAATGTTGAGCACAAACTAGCATTGAAACAGTATCCGAACTACATTTAACACGAATTAATTTTTTTCAAATCACAAAACCTGATTTTCCGTTTTTGAATGACTACTACACTGCATAACGCTCCCGCGACACCATGCAACAATTAGGAAACGATAATGTTGTCAGACCAAACCTATTAGAGGATTAAAGCAAAACTTGCGAAAAGCATCAACGATAGCTTCACAGAATTTTTTTGGCGGTGGTGGTGGTGTGGGGGGGGGGGGTGTTGGCAAACTAGCACAGTAGGTAATGTGGAGGCCAAAAAAGAATGCCATAGATAATATCGCATCAAAAGCAATTTTAGAATGTTTTTAGAATATAGGGGAGAGGAATGTTAGCATACAGAGTAAATTCCACAGGTGGATATTGGGTCACCGTTTAGAAAAGAAACAAAAAGGTAGATTCTATGAACAGGTTTCGCGCAACGCAGAAATTTTTTTCTTCCAAGTATTTTCCAGTAGATTTTCTTTTTACAGTTTTCCAGCATATGTAGTTTTATCCATCTTCCAGTACAATCTAAAACTTTAAACATAAAAGGTCCAAACATTTTCCCCGTTCGTGAAGCGCAGTCGAACGGGCCTTCACAGCTACAAATGCTTTGAAGAATGGAGGGTGCGGTATTATTTCCGGAATCTGCTGCGCCGTATCGGAGAGCGCGCAAAAACGAAAATTGTCAACAGTGCTAACATAATTAAACAAATAGTGAAAACTTTTAACATTGCTACCGGCACCATTTTTTTCGATCCACCACATTAAGTACGGCCCCAAAGGTCTATTTACTTACCGTTAGTCAATCTCTTGCTAAAAATCCGGTTTAAAATGTGGCGTCTAGTAGATTTTTTGTTGAACATTGGGAACTATACATACCGCATTCTGCGATTATATGATCCTTTGTGCGCTTACAACCATGAAATTGAAGTTTCATCTGTGTGCGTGTATGAACCTATCTTTAATCGTTTGCTAATAATTACTTTGAGACCAAAACTCTAGACTAATGCGGCAAAATTTAAAATTATTTATGCCTATAGATCGCCGAAGAAAAACTATAAAATGGGATGTTAAAATATGAAAATCATTCCGGTTTGTGACGACATGCTGCTGTTTCGTATACTATCTCAGGTAGCCTTGTATTCCTATGCAAAGTCCTGTGAAAAGGTGCGATAGTAACACGAGCAGATGGATATCTGCGAGTCGCTGTTATAAGGCAGGCCGGATGTGCTTTTAACTAAACCATTACAAAGCAATTGTGGAATGTGTTTTTGCTGGAGAAAACAGACAGTTTAGCTGTAGTTAAATATTCAAATATATTCCAGCATCACAATAAAGTATTTTCCAGTGCTTCCAGTATCTGGACGAACCCTGTACGAAGAAGAATTAATAAGAGAATCTTGGGAGATGAAACGGCCCTGGAAGATTTGGGGGGTTGGGCATTCGGCATCACACTGAAAACACTTGAGGCTTGGGGAATTGGGGGAGAGGGGCGAACTTGGGGGGGGGGGCCGCCCAATGGGGTAGTGGTGAAGGAGAGCTGCTAAATTTTTATTTTATTTTATCTTACTACACAAAATTCGCTCTTATTTAGCTGGGCTGTAATTAGTAATAAAATAAGAAAAATTAGAACCTTCCAGGAACAATAGTTTTTAAGTTAAGTCTATTTTCCAAGTGTCACAAAATTAACTACAGTTGTTTTAGCGTAAAATTTCTTGGTGTCACTGCAACTTTACTTTATGTGGGAACATTTCACAAATCGCAAAAATTCTAAATACGGTACTTTAAAATCTAAATTTAAACTCTTCCATAAATTCTGAAGTGTTACAAGCAACAATTTTTTTTCTGGCACGAAAGTAAGGTATTTTTGAATTAGCACAAAAAAAAAATGCATTTCTTCCCTTAGCAGAAGTCTTGAAATTCTCCGCGGAAGTAAGAATTTGTGGCCGTTGATTGAAATATTGTTATTAACGGCTGCCGTAAATCATTGTGTCCGATAACCTTGTCTGTTTTGGAAAAACAAAATGTTGAGGCAAAACTTTTGGCCTGACCACGTTCTTTTTCATAGTCTTCACTTGCTTACGAGACTTATGAGTCGCAACGGCAATATAGTAAAAATACTAACCACGTTAACAAGTTTGCAAGAGCTAGTCGGCTGGATGAAAAGGTTGACTGTTGTTACAACTTGCCTTGACCACATTTCTATTCCCTGAAATGTCTACAGAGCAAGTCCTAAATTAACAGTTTCCGCTTTTAACAGGTTAACATAGTGAGAGCAAGGCCAATTTTGCTCAGCACCCACCTACCTGTTTTGGACAGAGCGGAAGACCTATCGCTAGACTGAAACTATTAACCACTTTAGTGGTAATCGTGGCAAACAATGCTTACATCCATGTAAACACTTACCACACTCACACATGTCAATAACACGCTTGCTCGTTCATCTTGCCACCTGAAGGTCAACTTACGACAGCCAGACTTCTTACCTTTAGCCCGACATTCAGATGGTGAATGGGACTGCACTCTGGAATCCTACGGTACGAGCTTGTCCTACACGAGGCAGGGAAGCAAGCTCAAACCGTCCTCTCAGCGAAACTACGAGGGAAACGCTGCCTCGATTTGCGTTTGTCATTGACGTAGCAATCATCTTTTCCCTGCTACTCTACTCGAGAGAGAGGAATGATGCAAGAGACGCAACGGGCATATAGCGACTCAAGGACAAAGCCCTCACAAAGGTAGGCAAACCTTTGGTGATAAGGGACACAAACGAGTTGAGAGGTCATGCAACTGCTCTTTTATCGTTTGGAAGCAGAGGCATTGGATTCCAACAATGGCAAGAATGCCATCGGCTTACGCAGTTGGACTCTGCGCATCCCATTTCTAGTGAGAGACTTCCCAACTCAAGTCTTGGATTACATCGCTGCGCTGACTATTATCTGCCAAAGAAAGAATTTAAATCTTAAACACTGTTAAAAAATTTGGCCTAAGTGCTAGCTGGGCAAGACAATGTGACAGTTACCATTTACCAGATTTTTGCCCGCTGACCATGTTACCGAACAGGAGTTAATGCAGATCTTGTCGAAACCATTACCAATACAATGACACGAACTGATAAGCTCCAACAATTCACTAATTTACACCACTTCATTGAAATAGGGGTGAAAATCAAACGGCAGCACGAAAAGAATCACACCAGTTTATACCTTGTGGCACCAACTACCAGTGATCAGAATCATTAAAAGAGTTAAACGTACAACCAAATAAAAAAAAGTATCTCGCGATAAACTGCCATATTTTCAGTAGCAACTAGGCCCCCTTCATCAGGTCCTACACGCTCCACGAACTACTCACGGTTTTATGCCTGATGAAGGTGGCTTCAAGTTGCTACTGAAAATTTTCAGGCGTACAATAAGATAATTGTTTTGTTTTGCATGTTGAACTCTTAATACGATTCCTGAATCCCAACGTAACAACACTAAGTCTGTGTTTACAGTGACCAGAAATCAGTTTCATCACATATTTCTCATCAGTGGTCAGTAGTAATTTTCCAATTTTTGACATTTAACTTTTTTTTTTACTGCTCTTACAGGCACTATCAGTTTGGCTCATCGTAGACTGGATGGTAATAATATTTAGTTAAAATAGAAAACAACCAATTTCAAATAACCTACAGTTTTAATTCACATCTGCAAGGCCAACTAGCACAAACGCTCCAAAATACAAGATCAAGAAGTCTTCGAAATACAAGCAAATGGTGTTAAAAAGGCAGTCAATTCTCACTAAAAAGCCTTGCCATTGGTTCCTACCGGGCAGGATAAATTGGATGCCTTCCTTGAGATGAATATTCGATATTGTGAATCATCAATTTTGAAGTAAACTAAGCCTGTACTGTTGGGTCTGAAACTATTACGTATATCCAGAGCAAAAGCAACACCTAACACGAATTGTGCCAAAGTTTACGTGCAGACTATAACATACCAGTGACGGCTTCACTGGTTTTCCCTTTGCTTTTCCTAAGACTTTGTCCATCAGTGCATCGACATCCGAGTCCTCATCTTCGTCTTCATCATCATCATCATCCTCCTCTTCATCGTCGTCGTCATCATCGTCGTCATCATTTTCACCACCTTCATCATCTGCAAGAAAATAAATTTTTGTTGAGAGCAAGTACACTGCTATAGCTACTTCATATCTATCAAGATCACTGAAACTGACCATTTCTTTTACTCAGCAATAATACTTGCAAAAGCAATATTAGCAGACAAAGATGACCTATACCTAGTGTTGCAAGGTATTAAGTTTTTGCAGGACGGTACAGTACGGTTCTGAAAACGGCGGTCTACGGTACCACAGTAATTAAGAAAATAATTTTGCACTGTTATCCACTTGAACATAAAAGAATCAAATATGGCTCTTAGCATTTAATTTTTTTCTTTACTAAATAGCGGAACTTCGCTTTCATCTTGATAGGATGCGGCGACATCGACCGTAAATACGAAATCGCTCGTACGCGCTTGTTACTGAAGAGCGGCTCTTCCCCCCCGCCCCCTCTCTCCGGACTGTGGACAAGCAGTGGGGTCGGATTTCACTCGCTCTTTCGCATGCACCTTCGTTAGCACCATAATCACAGTAATACCGTGGTGCTAAAAAAGGAACGATACTGATACCGTAATTTTTTTTTACCGTGAGTACCGATTTACCATGCAACACTATACTGTGGACTTCAAATAACACGTAAACCAGTTAGATAGCACAACAACATGACGGGTTGTAATTTCAATACACTATTTCCTATACTAATGAAACCCATATTCGTTCCGCCATTTGCACTGTCCATGTCTTAACAGTGTCTATCTACAAGTTTGCAGATTACGCCAAGTAACTGAACCAAAATTGCATTTGCCCCAACAACATCAAAAAAAGTTATCCCAAAATACTTTAAATAATAAAATATTTTATTGAAAAATGTGTTTTATTGATATAGTTTTAATGGAAAAAATGCATAGATCTCCCCCCCCCCCCTCATTCATGCTTAACGCATGTTTCGCGACATTATTTAATAAAACAACAACCACCTTCTCTAAAATTTTAGTTACATGCTATCAAAGTAAAAATGCGAATACAACCCTACCCTGGTTGTAGGATCAAAGTTACACAAATTTGGCTCCACTTTGTGCATTGTTTAGAATTCCAATTTTACCATTGTTGATCTTTAGCTCATTGTTGCATTGTTTTGAGCCCTATAACACGAACTAAATTAACTATTGTTATAATTTTAGCATGAATCTATGCATTTTTGGTGAGAACCGCCCAACATTAATTCCTCTAAATCATTGAAGAAAGTTAAAAGACAAAACATGCTACAAGACTTTTTTCTTTTGGTCTACTGAAACAATTTCACCTGTCCCATTGTATCCAGGTTACTCTGTTATGGAATTTTCGGGGCGTCGGACGAACGTCTAACTGGAAAATCGTCTAATGGGATTATTGTCTAAAATCTGCCTAAATAAAAAATCTGGAAAAGCATCTAAGCGGAATATCGTATAATGGATAATTGTATAATGGATAAACATCTAACTGGATTAACGTCTAACTGCGGTTTCTGATGTTATATGTATAGCCGCAGCGAGCGCGGTAGCGCGAGCGAGGCAGGGATATTAGACGATTTTCCATTATACGAATTTCCTGTAGGATGGTATTCCGTTATACGTTCTTCCATTTATGCGATTTTCCAGTTAGACGATTATCCCTCGCCCCGAATTTTCTCGACCCGGTTCTACAAAGTTAACATTCCGATGACCGATAAAAACTGTCAGTGACGAGTGTAACCCCCCCCCCCCCCTCCCGGTTTGGAAAAACCCTGCCCGTCTGGTTTTTTTGGAGCTTTTTCGGGTTTTATCTAGTTTCATCATTATGGACCCCATAAGCAAAGGGAAAAACCTAATATTGGAGTGTGAAGATGCAGCAGAGGAGTGGGTAGTTGCACATCATCCCGAGTTTTGGGCTGGAGTGCTAGCATTTAAGCTACAAGATGAATCTTTTCTATCCCAAGGCACTATTTAAGGAGAGTGTCAAACCAAGCTTCAGCCCAGCAAAATGGTGTTACCGCATGAGCAAGAACTAAGAGAAACTAACAGAAGGCGTCTGATATGTTCTGGGCTCTTCTTTGTGCACCACCTAGCTGTGCATTAACCGAGTGGGTTTTTTCAACATTTAGCCTTGTTCGGTCTAAGTTGAGAAACAGATTGGGTACAAATAAAGCCCAGAAATTAGTTAAAGTATAACGTTACTGATGAGCTGAACCAAATTACTGGTGATTTCTTGTATTAAAACAGCAAACAATCAAAATTTAACGACAGTTTAAATGACATTTTACAGGTTTGCTGGTTCTGAATTCACTCATACTTAGTTTTTGTTGTTGAAAAAACACATATTTGGGTATTTTGGTGGTTTTTTTTCAGGCGGGTTGGGGTTTTTCAGGCAAACCCTGGCCCCCCCCCCCCCCCAACCATCCCACTGTGCACAGCGGAGATTGAAAGGCAATGCACCATTTTATGTTGATATCCAAATTCAGCACGTGAGACGTGAAGCAAAAAATTCAGGGTGTGCACGAACAGGGTTAGGCATTAAAAAAATGTGAGAGAGGATGACGCAGGTAACCAATGGTAATACTAAGTTTGACCCCCCCCACACACACACACACACACAAATATTAGCGATGTCCACGGCACCAGCACCATCCTCCGAAAGCTTTGCTAGGGTCCCGGAGTAAAGCGAGGGTGTTCCGGGCACCCAGAGTAAAGAGAACAACCACCAGCCAGTGGCCAGCATCTCCAAACCAAGTGAATGACAGTTCAATAATCTCATCACCGACCAATTATTGCAAACAGGAAGAAGAAGAGCGCTGTGTATTGCCTAAATTTTTATTCTTTCGATTTTCAGACAACTTCGGCAGTGCGCCATTAAATTAAGCAGAAGGAAAACAAAACACCAACTTGCTCCGACAGTTAACTTTTTTATCACACAATTTAACATTCTCAAATGGACAATTTCACAATCGAACAGAATTTTCTGGGTACCAAACAATTGTTTTAGATTTAGCATACACCAATAACTAGTGTTGCACGGTATTAAGTTTTTGCAGGACGGTAACGGTACGGTTCTGAAAACGGCGGTCTACGGTAATATCACGGTAATTTAGGAAATACTTTTGCGCTGTTATCCACTTGAGCACAAAAGAGTCAAATATGTCTCTTGGCATTTAATTTTTTTCTTACTAAATAGTGGAACTTCGCTTTCATCTTGATGGGACGCTGCGGCATCGACCATAAATACAAAATCGCTCGTACGCGCTTGTTACTGAAGAGCTGCTCCCTCCCCCCCCCCCTCCCTTCCCGCACTGTGCGAATTTTGCACTTTCGTAAGCACCATAATCACGGTAATACCGCTGCTACGGTAATACCGTGGTGCTAAAAAAGGAACGATACTGATACAGCAATTTTTTACCGTCAATACCGTCAGTACAGATTTACCAGGGTCGAAATAACCAGGAGCAAAGTGCAATTTGCACCTCAAACTTACATGCTGGAGTGCACTATTTGCACTCCGCAGCTCAACACGTGTACAGTTAGTGTTAAGTACTGTTGATGGATGAGCAATGCTTGACAAAGTGCAAAAATGTTGTGCACAGATTAAAAATAATTATGTTATTCCCTGTCAGCACAGCAGAAGTTAAACGGGGATATTCATGTGCCAAAAGAATTATGGGAGACTGTGGTGCTGCAAGTTAGTACTCCTGCATCAGTGACCTACTTCGAATCACTTTCAGCGAAACAAATACAGCTGACCATGATGCTGAACCAGCAATAACTAGGTAGGCAAATGCTGGGGAAAAGGTCATAAGGTTTTAACATCTGGTTTGGCAAGAATTGAATTTTTTTTTTGGGGGGGGGGGGGGGGTACATTTACTGCACTTCAAGTTGGTGTTCTGCACTCCAGGGTTAGTTCTGGAGTGCAAATTTTGCACCTGGTCCAAAATTTTAAAATTCGACCCCTGGATTTACCGTGCAACACTACCAATAACCACAAACTACGTGAGGGGTCCCAAGGAATCCCGAACAACTACAGCACACCAGAGTGGTCCAGAGATTGGATACTAGTTCAAAACATTCATTTTGCACTATTCGCAACTTAAAATTTACTGGTCTAACAAGCACTGATTGACATTTGTGAAAATTGCTGCTAATGACTAACAGGTAAATCTAAAGAACAGTTTTTAAAGCATGCATTTCCGAAATTCGTCCGAAGCTCGCGATTCCCCCCGGTTAGTATTTTTGGACCAATTCGTATCCATGCTTCGGAGCGTGAATAGCACACACAAAAATCACTACTACAAATTTACGTGATGCTACGAAATGGCCATCAAATCAGGGGGAAAAAAATCCAAAACCAAGAGGATGATGCTAATGACAGGTCTTGGTGCAGAAGTGGTGAAAGATTTTAATTCTCTCAAAAAGGCAGTCTTACAACTAAGGCTCGGCCGATACTAGCAGTATCGGTACCGCATCCGTATCGGCTAACTGTTTTGGTCAAGTATCGGTTTTTGCGATATCTTCGCCAAAAATAGTCCGTTTTTGATGTTCCAATACACCATTTTAACAGTTTTTTCGAGTGCTTTCCAATGGTGCCAATTTCTGAGTAATAGCTTCAATCGTTCTCAAATTATTTAACAAAAACCAAAAACAGGTGCCAAAAAACTCACTTTACTGCAAGACGCTTGCTCATTGAGCTTTGAGATTCGGAAATTTTCGTCAAATTTTGTTTCTGAATATGGAACAACAGAAACAAATATTAACTTTGCTGGAAGTAATGCATTGTAATATCGGCATCGGTAATGTAGCATCGGTATCGGATCAGTCAAAGTTGGTATCGGCCGAGCCTTACAGTTACAACTACAAACGGTGACGCAAATTTTTAATTGAGGCGGTATTATGGGACAAAATCTTACCATCTTCATCATCATCCTCATCGTCGTCGTCGTCATCTTCATCATCGTCGTCATCATCATCTTCTTTTGCATTTCCACCACCTTTATTTGCCTTCACTGTAAATTGAAAGCTGTATGTAAATTGCCTGGAAAAATTTACTGGGCATATTTAACACAATTAGCAGGACCCCCGTGCACGCAGCACGGTGGCATGAATTTCCAGGGTTTATCCTCTCCCTGTTTTTAGTGCCTCCCAGTAAAAATAAATATGTTTGCAACACTTTCCAGTGTTTTACTAAATGTTACAATACCATACCACACAGGAAAAACTTTTTGTACAATGGAAGCAATCGACGTAAGTTTTTTTTCTGTTTAATATGCCAACTGTACTAGCATCCACAATTACCGTAAATCGTGTATTAAAAGCCCAGTTGGACTAAAGCCCATCCCCTAAAATGCTGCAAAGTCAAAATCATGAAATAGTGGAGTTAAAGTCCACTCCTCAAATTGTAGATTTTCTACGAAAAATTACCTAAAAGTTATATGATGTGATTAAAGATAGTACTGTTTGCTATGTTTACTGGCCCCTTCTCTTGCCCTGTAGTAATAGTGGACTCTTCCTTTAGCTCCTAGCACCTGCACAAGGCATCTGTCACCTAAGCCTCCTCCCTTCTTCACAGCAATTAAAAGGATATAAAAATTAGTCTTTCAGAGATCGTTCAAAAGCTTCGAATTTTCTGTAATAATTGTTCAGAAAGGTTAAAAAATTGTAATGCTTGATTTAAAGCCCACCCCCCTATTTTTGCCAAATTAACTGTATAAGCTTCCCATGGGCATTTAATCCACGATTTACGGTATAACAAATACACTACAATTGTGGCTTTAATTTCACAGACAGGTTGCCACATGACATACTGGGGAAAAAGGAAATGACCTAAGTAAATGTTTGGTGCAGGGGGTCTGGGGATTACTGCCAAACTAAATTTTGTAAAATTAGGACCAAAAACGAAAAACCATCCAATTCTTAGAAACTGCAATTTTTTTTTGTCTTCTAATTTTTTGCTTGCACATAACCTAGGCCTATAAATTAGTTAAATATTGCATTCAGGTGCATGATTCGCACAGCAGTACAATTTTTTTCTGAAAAGTATTTTCCAGTACATTTACATACACGATTTATGGTAGTGGGCTAACGGCAGACCCTTGTGTTTGTTTTTGTACAGTGCCAAGTGTTTTCTGTCGTAAACAAATTAACAATCCAACAATATATCCGGATCCGGCGTCGGATAATGCGCAAGGGGAAGCGGCGTCATAACACGTAAACGAAATGCGTTGCTACCTGAACACTCAAACATGCTAATTTTTCTGGCTCATACTTTGAAATGAATGGAACATTAATAACAAAACGTTGTGTTAAATTTTATTTTGTTTTTGGCTTACGTTGTCGTAAATAAGCCTAAGCCATCTTGTAGAAATTTTAAAGCTACATAAAGTCAAAATTCGTGATAAAGTAAATACTTAAATTATCAACTTCAACTTTCTTCTAGTTTACATCACAAAATGCAGCATGTAGTCAATAATTGTGCTTGTCTTACCAAGGCCTAAATCACATTTTTTTCAGCTTGTTTTTTAATAATATATTACGCAGGTTTGAAATTTTGTTTGCCTATTTTTTTTGGCTGAAAAAAACAGTTTTCGTGTAACCGACCGAAAAAAAAACCGGTTAAACGGATAACTAAAAAACCGGAAAGTACCAGCCCTAATTAGTACCAGTGTACAACTGAATAAAAAGCCCAATTTTACCTGGGGGGGGGGGAGGTCAAAATTGGTTTCTATTGCCTAAAGAAAATATACACTACCTGTAAATTTAATTGCATTCAGTTCCTGAGTGCTGTTTACCCTAGAGGATTTTTAATTCTCGCGATACGCCCAGCTCATCCGCTCATGAGCAAGCATATGCAGACCCTCCATAAATAGGGGTACGGCGAAAGCCAGCCATCTACTTTTCCTCTCAATATGTCAGTCATGTGGTGACTCAAGAGGGGAGGTTGGGTGGGTATTTACAGGTACACTGTAGTGTATATTTTCTTTAACAAAAAGCAGAAAGTTAAAAAGCACTTTAGTTATTAAAAACTTAATGGCTACTCTGTATGTGTTTTTATATTTTCTTTAGGCAATAAAAAACAATTTTGACCTCCCCCAGGTAAAATTGCGCTTTCTACTTGCCGGTCAGAAAATACCCACTACCTGTAAATTTTATTGCATTTACAGTTGACCTCGTCAGTATAGGTGGCGGGCACCATCATGACGGGTTCCCAAGGGCGTGAGCTGGGTCCCGGAGATTGTGTTGGGGACAGGATGATGGATCAGAATACTGTCGCATAATCTCAGCAGAAAGAGCCGCAAGGGCAACTGCAGTGGGAAGATTTTCATGAATATGTATTAAAAACAAGTGGAAAAGAGAATTACCTTGGTAATAATGAGTGAAGTTGATTGAAGATTTGATGGTGAAATTTAAGGTGTGGTGGAAAAAAGGAATGTCCGGTCACATAGAATTTCCTGTAGAGAATAACATGTGAAGGGTCATTCCGGCCAGGATCCAGATGAGATTGTTTTAATGGAATTCTGTGAAGTGATTATGGTCTGGAGGTGAAAGAAAACGAATAGCCCTTTGCTTTAGATCTGCAGGTGATGCATGGTAGTTGGCGGGTGCGTTGGAGAGAAAGTTTTCTCATTTCACTTTTGGCGGATTGAAAGTAGGTCGCGTTATCCCATTGCCATATTTGGCGGGCAACATATTTTTCAGGAGGCATAGCCCGATTCACCCTGACCCACTGGGAGTCTGGGTGGTGTAGATGGTGATTCGTTAGAAGCTGGTTTGATGATGGTTGAACCAATCTGAAGTTGTAAGGGGGTTGAAGTGGTTTGGGTTGAACGATGAGACCGTGTGATTTTAGGTCTGATTGGGGGTTGAGGCTGATGAATCCTGAAGATCGGTTGGCATTGGACAGTGTTTGGAAGTGGTGATAGTCGTCGGAATCTGGCATCCGCTAGTTCAACTCTTCGACGAAGGTGATTATTACTTGCTGTTAAATTCTCGATGTTGAGTTTGTAGGTGGAAATGAATTTTTGAGCGTTTGCAAGTTTCTGTTCCAGGTGTTGGATATGAGATGCAACGGGGGCACAATTTTTCCTAAGGCGAAATTGTTCTTTAACATTAAGGTCAAGACGGTGACGAATTGCTTTCCATAGAACTGATGAGTCGCTGAAGTGTGGGTGTTCGGAATGTTTAGATGGTGTGGAGTCAAGTCCAAACGACGTGTCATGATCAACCGCAGGCCCTGTGATTGGAGCAATGGCAACGTTAGTTTTTGCAGGTGAAACTGTGGCAACAGGTTTAGAATTAGGCTCCGTTGCTGAAGACAATTTAGGAGTTGATGAAGGGTTGGTGGAAGTTGCGGATGAAGTGGTTGGGGACTCCAAAGTGGGGGTTGAGGTCATCGTCGAGTTTGTAGAGGTCAACGCGCGATCACGAGCTTTCTTTTCCCTAATTTGTTGAGAACGTTTTTTGGCCGCACGGTTCTTCATACAAATGAGGGGCCAATCGTGGATAGGTATGGTAAGACAAATCTTACACAGGTCGGTGTCAAAGTCACACTTCCGGTGAGATTGGCACGCAGTGTGAGGGTCGTAACGGGCTCTTTTTGAAACAATTGCGGCACAAGTGCAGGTGTCGGGAATTCGTGCCAGATCAGGGTTCCATCATCGAATGAGAGTGTTGGACTTGCTGCCACGGAGCTTGGGTGGCATGTTTTAAGAGGCGCACACGGGATAACGTGAACAACGTAGAGGATGTGATGAACGCGTTGAGGCGGGAAAGAGGGATGTGCTGATTGGTGGGTTGACGAGCGAGCCGAAGGACTGTGTTGACGGATGAGGACAGGCGAGGTGAGCATTGACTAGGCCAATAGGTTGAGGGAGCGACATGGTCGGTTGGCAGCAGGTCGTTTGGCGCAAACGGACAGAAGTCTGAGGTGTTTCATGAAGAAGGGCCAGGAGTGGTGAGTAGTTCCAGAAACTCTGGGTGTAAGGTTGGATGCAGGTTTTGAAATGTTCAGTAGTGACAGGTTAAATCAGTGTTCTGCAGGTAGAACGGAAGAATGTTGTTACTGTGTAGAGCGGGTGAAAGCAAAAGATGGGAACATGCGTTCGAGTGAAGGTGGCACACATGAAAAACTGTCGAGTCAGTTAACGTTCATGAAGCCGGCAGTTGTGGAGGAAGGGCCGTAGGTGTGTGATGGTCCTGAAGAGGCCGAATTGATGGATTCGTAGCCTTGTTGAATTGGAAGATTGCAAAGCCACTGATGATGATGGATCAGTGAAGATCATTGTCGACATGGCTGCGCCCGTTTTCATGGCTCGGGGAACTTGGGCTTGTAAGGAGTCTTCGTTAAGGGTCTGGCGATTGCCGTTCAAGTTGAGCAGGTGTAGAGTGTGGCGATGTGCTTCAAGGGCTAGTGCCGTGTCAAGCGTCGTGGGATGGACGATTGTTGAGAAGTCGATGCAAATCCAAAGAAGATGAGGTTGAGTGCCGTTTCTTCTTGTGGGGACGAGTGAGCAGGTAGAATGTCTCTGCGAGAACCGTTGACAGGAGATGCAGTCCATTCCCGTACTTAAGAAGCATCGTGTGTAGATGGGGGGGGGGGGGGGGGCGGCCGAGTGTTGAGAGGTGGAGGGTGGTGGAGAGAAGATGTGGGGTGTGGGGGGGGAGGGGGGGTTGGGGGTGGGTGGTGG
>JAHWFP010221043.1:0-14620 GCA_023313725.1 Lithobius niger
TTTGAAAACATACAGTAAATATCACCATGTCATCCTAGAGCTGGACGAATACTATGATACTATCACACTTTAGTTTGTTCCACATTATGTTTTTAGAAAACTGACTGGATGACGACTCGTTTCCTTGCACTTAGAGTGCAAAAACATGTGGATATCACATTTGTACACTCACCAAAGTTACTGCTATAGTTTACGAATGGGATGTTTACGGATTTTTTGCACTCGTAGTGGAAGAAAACGTGGCGTCATACAGTCAGTTTTCTGAAAACATAATGTGGAACACAGTATACGTGATGGGAATCAATCGATACATGTGCTATACGTTGTAATACTGACATTCCGGAATTCAATTAATGTTAAATTTGCTATCATAGCTGGATTTTTAACCATTTTATTGTGAATTTGTACAAAATATCCATCTAAATTGGATTCATTTGCTTGTTATAATGCCAAATATGTCATTTTAACGACACCATCGGGGTGAACCCGTCATTGCCATAATGTAAGGCGTTTTACTACTTTTATTCATCTCTGTGGAAGGTACCGCATTTTTTTTTTTTTTTTTTTTTAATATTGGATACTCAAGTATAAGTGTGTTCTTTACTCTGTCTGTGCTTCTGGCTTCGTGTTTTTAGTGTTACGTGCGGTTACGTGATAGGAAGTGACCGTAAAGCTTTCTGGTTAGACGAGTGACCATTAAACCGGAAGTAAATATTATTTTCTGTAGTAATATTTACGCCCATTATGAGGTTGTGTATCATCCCTGTTTCTTTACAACAAATAAGGAAATATGAATCTTTGAATGAACTTCAACAAAACCACAGATATCTACATGAGTAAACAACGGGTTATCGATTTATTATTTTCAATATTGTACGCCTGCAATAATTTTATTCTTCAAGTTTTTGCAAATTAGAGTACCAGCATGCAAGTGCCTACGTCATAATGTGACTTTAATTCTGTTGAGACTTGAGAACCAACAATCTACAGGCCCCCATTATATTTCACTTGCGTTGAACCATAGGCGAGTATCAAGATACGTGGAAAGAAGGCATTGAGACGAAACGCAACGAAGCACGTGGTGACATCTGGCGTCGACACCAAACAACACCATGCAGGAAGGGGCCTAGGAGCCTACCAAGACAGCTTCAGTGGCGAACCCTGTTTAAATGTGTTATATCAACACAAATATAATTGCAGGCTCTATTCCTACTTTTTTTTAGTTGTAGCAAATTTGTTAAAAGCACTTCAGTGCCAAAGCTATTTAGCATCAAAGTCTTCACGCGGGCGTGTGGTGAGTGTGTGTGACTGGGAACGCCAAACAGACCAATGCAAGGCCACCTGAGATAAAGCTTGCTATGCGCCACCGCGGGTTGCGTCAATGCAACAACAATCGGGCGCAATGTGAAAACGGTTTTTTTACGCCGGAAACAGTAGTTTGAACTAAATTATATATTCCTTCTTTATGACGAAAGTCTTTCCTCATTTAAATTCACTATGCAAGGCAGTTTATGGCAAAGAATTTGTCTGTAGCTCTTCTTCTATGTGCAATTGTTTAACAAAATTTTTGCTAGATTTAGGTAGTAGGTTAATAGGTTAATTATTCAACACAAACTGGAAGACCAAACTGAAAAATTATACACTCATTGCACATGATCTGAAGCTCGCATGTGGTATGAGGGCAGCAGAAAAAGAAAAACATATGAGGTGGCTCTTTTGCCAAAGAAAACAAAAATTTCGGGTGCACGGGTAGCTGCGAGCACTGGGGCGTCAGATTCGATAGGCGTCCTGGTCCCAGTGTACATCTCTGGCTTCGTACAGACCCGGGTTCGATCCTGGCGATGGGAAGTGTATATGTACGGGTTTTTCTCCGGTTGTTTCCCGCCCGTTGCACGAGGGTTTCCTCCAGGTACTCCGGTTTCCTCCCTCATGCGGCAAAAAAAACTGTAATAATGGTGGTACTTCTTCCATTTAACATATGCCGCCGGGGAATTTGGGTGGGTGGATGCCTCGAGCATCGTCTCTATATATTATTATATTATATTACAATAATAAATGAGAATCAAGATAAAAGTATACATACAACAACTTAACTGGAAGTAAAAACAACAAAACAATAGCAAAAAACGGAAAACTGAAACATTCTTGCAGAAAATTCTAGGAAAGCAAAACAGGCAAAATTTAGTCTATTTAACAAAAATACGCAAAACAAAACAAAAACAAAAGGTACAAAAGCAGCAAAATATCAGTATTTTTGCTAGAAATAGAATAGATTCTAGAACGTTCAGCTCACTCTGAACCTCATACTTTTCAAGCAATCTCTGTTCAGGTTAATCAACCATCTAAACACATGTTTCTGAAGCTGTGCAAGTTAGTGGTTTACTTGATCTTAATAGACAAGTTTTGTTATGAAATTTGCTGTGAATGCAGGACTTAGATTTGTGTTTCGTTCTTTCGCAATTTTTGGTTACATGACATAGAAAAGTAATTCATTCCTAGCGCGGTAATATGTTTTGCAGAGACGTGCACGCAGCCTAGTCTAGTAGAAATAGCCTAGTAACTTAGTTTGTCAAAGTGTGGGCGCAAGTAACCAATGTGTTGCTGTACCCTTCCTCTCATATCCTCCCTTCGTGACCAAGAAGAAAATGTGCTTGATCACGCCTGTTAAATTGCTTGTCCAGCATACGAAAGAACAATGGCAGACACATCACCAACTTCATCGCTTCGTATAGGCATGGAAAACTTCTGCATTCGCATGTGAAGATATATTCTGGCATATATTTAAGTTGATCGTGGCTCAGAATTCATCCACGATTCAGGAGACGAATGTCGGAAGGAATGATACTTTTTCGAGAATACAAACTGTCGCCGTTCTGGTTAAACCTATCCCCCGCCAAGCCAGACAGCGCAAATTCAATGTGTGTACAAACCTCCCGTCAAGTCAGTGTTGGTACGGTTCGTGATTGGAATTACTCAGGAAAGGTGATTAACATTGCATGGCCTCGTTTCGATGGCCAACCAATTCTTAAAATACGGGGCGTCGGACGAACGTCTAACTGGAAAATTGTCTAATGGAATAATTGTCAAAAATCTGCCTAAATAAAAAATCTAGAAAAGCATCTAAACGGATCATCGTATAATGGATAAACGTCTAACTGGATTAACGTCTAACTGCGGTTTCTGATGTTATATGTATAGCCGCAGCGAGCGCGGCAGCGCGAGCGAGGCAGGGATATTACACGATTTTCCATTATACGAATTTCCACTTAGACGCTTTTCCGTTATACGAATTTCTTGTTAGATGATATTCCGTTATACTGTTTTCCGTTATACGTTCTTCCAATTATGCGGTTTTCCAGTTAGACGATTATCCCTCGCCCCCTATACTACAGTATACCAAGTATACTTATTTCTTTTTAACTGTTTTAGATTAACTATTTTCATCATTTTCTTATTTTCCTAAAATGGCACAAAGACATGCCTCACTTTTTTTCGTTACATAGTTTATATTTTTTCTATCAACTATACATTTCGTAATATTTCGTTTGTATACTAATCGACATTACCCTTCTCACTGCTGCCGTGCAAAGGATGAACACGCTCGCCCTTTGTCATTGCTACCGTGCCAAAAAGCACATGTTGACCTTTTTCACTGATGCCGTGATAAGAATGCACATGCGCACTGTTTCGTCAATAAACATGTCGTAATATTTAGTTTGTAACTAACCGTTAATACTAATCGTCATTACCCTTCTCATTACCAGCCGATCGCCCTTTTCACTGCTGCCGTGGAAAGAATGAACACGTTCGCCCTTTTTCATTGCTACCGTGCCTTCCCTTTTTACACTGACGACGTGAAAAGAATGAGCATGCGTGCCTCTATCGCATTAATGTACTACGTTTGGATTGGTTGTCACGATAAGTGTTTTCCTCACCTATATGGTTCAATGCAAACGAAATATCTCCTCGTCACTGGTTCGCCGCAAATGTTCATATATGATTTTTTTGGAGGGTGGATGGGTTACTTCAGTAAAAGAAACAAAGGAACTGACCCTGAAATGCTCTACTCACTTTATCACTTCTTTTACATCAGAAATAATACCCATTACTGCTATTATGGAGCAAAATTAATTGTACTAATGTACTTATCAGAATCAGTACCAGCTACAAACTCTACTAGTCTGATTATGATATACATGACAGCTGGACTTAGCAAATACATCAGTTGAGCAAGGGGGTGGTTGGGCGTGGGTGAAGGCCATCTCCATGTGTGGCCGCCACACACCAAACGATCCGAACTCATTAGTTTGACCCTTGACCCAGCGGTGTCTCTTGTGATCGATGCTATGTTTCACTCCCACACTTGCTCAGAAACACCGCAAAAAAAATGTGGACTCCGTGGTAGGCTACTTAGTGGAGCAATCAGATGCAGAATAAGAAGGCTTGGTTGGGTGGAAAGCTGACTGGAATCATTCAATAAATTCCTTTCAAATGTGTTCTATTACACAACTTCTAGTAACATGGATATTACTTTCGACAATTAGCAATGAGCTCACAACTCGGAAGCGTCAAATTGCGCTGGTATAGTTAGTAAAAATTACAGTAAAGAATTTGCATTGCTTGACAACAGTTGAAAAATAAAAGTGTTGGCGCGAAACATCACCAGATGTTTAATTGGCCACAACAAGGTCTAGGCCTACCTCTTGTAAGAATAGTGGACATATACAGCTTGTTTTTTAAAGTTTTGGGTGTATTTGGGGGAGAAAAACGTCGTCAAGTGTATCTTACTCTTAGCCAACTAGTGAACTTAATAGATTACGACTGAGTAAGCTATCTTTATGTCCTTAGTGTGGAGGCCAAGAAGCAATGTTGCTTTCCCTCCTTATATGTATGGTTATAAGGAGGGAAAGCCACCACTGAGAAAGATTGAACAGCTACTTAGCTCGGCTGGAGCTTGTAGCCAGAACCTGCCCCAGTAGCACAGTGGTTAGAGCGCCCGGCTACTGAACGGGAATCCTGGGTTCAAGTCCCAGTCGGGGCTGTTGTCTTTTCTTTCTTTCTCACACCAGTGTATTGTGTATCCTCACAAGACCAGTCTTTAATGCAGACTGCTTGCTTCGTTTACCCTTTACCTTGTGATTTCTTCTTTATTTACCTTTACGGCCTTACGTTTCACTTCTCAAATGCCGAACCTCGGGTTCGAACCAGCAGACAAGTTCTCCTCCAAATCACTACTTGTTCACCGGTTCTAATCTGAGTCAAAGTAGCCAACTGTCCAAAGTTATTTTCTATAGTAAATAATTTAGCTGTTGGTCTATTTCCGATTTGCCTTTGTGTACTATGGTGTGTAAACCCGGCTTTGCCCGAGGTTTTGTTTCCCCCGATATTGATTTGAGTTGTATTGAAAGTTGTTACACATGCTTTCTGGGAATCGATCTTGGCTGAACTGAAAAGTGCTCCTCGCCAAGTGGGCCGTCATCCATTGTCACATGCAACCCCGCTGTGCCCGGTACAAGGAAGAACGCCAGAAGGATTTTAAATTCAGGGTTTATTCCAGGGCCACGCGGTCTGTCCTCAGGAGATGTTGTCCAATGGTTCAAGGATGCTCTGATCAGGGCTACTAGAAATCTAGGAAGAGATCTTAGCTGGTTAGGGACTAGCTCCCAGAGTGAGGCTGCAAGGGGCTGCAAGGTCTTAAGTACCTAGAGCTGCAGCCAGTACCTGCCACTGGTGGTGCAAGGTACTTCCTGTACTATATCCTGGTATCCCATGAGCCATATCTGCTAGCAGCTACCCCTAGGGGCAGGCAAGGCCAGAGCCATCCAGACCACTGATCTCCAGGGACTGGACCATACATCAAAGTACATAGCAATACTGGAGTACATTAATAAAGATATAGAGTATACAGAATACATAGCATGGAGCCATAGCATCAAGGTAAAGAGGCCCACTAAGGCCCTAGCTTAAGGAGTGGGAGGAAGCTGTGGAAACCGTCGTTTACCATGCCTGGGATTTATTGCTAGGTGTTGTTTTAATTGCTTGTAGGTTTAGTTGCTTTACATTCTGTGCTTCAACACTTGAGCATATAAAATGTTCTTTGTTGACTTATTACCACTGTATGGTGTTACTGAGGAAGGATAGTTGGAAGGGACCTATGCTTCATAGAGCCAGAGCAAAAGAATCGCGTCCATAACAATGTGTTTATAGATTAGTGTTTATACCAGGCTTCATGTTGTTTCGACTGCGGCTGCCAGAGAAAAAAATTCAGCCAGTCAATGTAGAAGTTGGTAAGGGGAAAGATAAACCCACGTCGTACGTCGGTGCTTGACTCACAATGGAAAGTCGGAGGAAGTATGGAAACATGTGGATGCGACTGATCCATCTAAGGAAGACTCATCGTGATCTTAACGGCTGAAGAAGTTTCATAGGGGTGGAGATCCTGTCTAAGATCTTGTAAGATCTTGCAGGATCTTGTTAAGCTCTTGCAGGATCCTGTTAAGGTTTTGCAGGATCCTGCAGGATCCTGTGCAAGATCCTGCAGGACCCTAACAGGAACGTACAGGATCCTAACAGGATCTTACGGGATCCTAGCAAACAGGATCTTACATGATTGTAGCAGGATTCACAGGATCCTAGCAGAATCTTGCAAGATCTTGCAGGACCCTTAAGTTTTGAAGGTTCATTCATTATCCTACCAAGATCTTGCAGGGTACTAAGATCTTGCTAGGATCCTGCATGATCCTGTTAGGATCCTGAAGCATCCTGTAGGATCTTGAACAGGATCCTGCAAGATCTTGCACAGGATCTTGCAGGATCTGTGCAAGATCCTGAAAGAACTTACAAGAACTTACAAGATCTTGCAGGATCCTGTTAGGATCTCTACATCTCCAATATTCGTATGGACAAATCATAGATTCTTATAGCTGTCTAGGTCGGCAGGCCTTTTTTGGTGCAACATGTGAGGGGTGTACTTTCCTCTACATTGGATTTAAAACGAGCCGCCGATATACGTTGGCTTCGTGCTAATAACATTTTCCACGTTGGGTTTTCTGACAATGAAGCAAAGCAACTTGTGTGTGCTCAAAGGTATAGCGACATATATCCATTACCTTCACGAACCTATTCTTTGGATGAAGATATATTGGCTTTCTCTTAGCTTGCCGGATGTGGACATTAAAAGAGCCTTGTGCAGTTATGGGGAGGTGGTAAGTATTCGACACTAGTGTTACTCGATTGCCGGGCTACAGCACTGTGACTCAGGCGCGAGATTAGTAGCGTTGAAACTGAACGGCGACGTTTTGATTGATGACGTTCCGGGCGTAGCGGGCATTGGAGGAGGCCTGGCTCTCCTCGCGGTTTTGGATAGGGCTCTGCGTTGCCTGAAATGTGGGCAACGTGGTCACATGAGGAAAGTTTGCCCCAGTGTCTGCTATAGGGTGTTTTGTGTGTTGCCGCCAAGGAGTTCCCCATGTGCCCATTTGATGCCAGTGTGGGAAGTTGGACCGCAAGTGCCAACTGACAGGAAAATGGCTTTATCTGGATCGTGAAATCACGCAGCCAACACTAGTGCTGACCCACCTATGTTACCTGGGGTTTCTGTTCTTGAGGTAGTCTCAGGCCTGGACCCTCTGCCGGTGCCTCTGGTGGTTGGAAAGTTGCTCAAGATGGAAACTAGTTTCCAAGAAGCATCCCATGTCTGCCCGTTTCCAAAAAGCAAGTTCCTAGATGAATAGGTTTGTTCCGTTGGCTCCAGCCACTGAATCGTTTCCTCACGAAAGTGAAGGGCCAGTATGTGTAGAAGAGGGTTGATGCAAGCTATCGGTTCAGTGGATGAGGGTGTCAGTAGTGTTAGTGATAATGATGCATTACGGAGTCCAGTGTCTGGTGTTGCTCGAGGTATAGGGAGGGTTGCACAAAAGCTGTTGGAGGTGTAGAGTGTGATGTGGCGATGTGTGTTGAAGAACCGACTAATAGGGTACTCCCCAGTGTTGCCAACTGTGTTGATGACCATGTAGTGTCGCCACTTGACGTACTATCATGGAAGAGGTATCTACTGCATCTCGTGAATAGGGTGACATGGACGTAGTGTGGGTCTGCTATCAGTTCTTTGGGGAAAAATGTCCACGTGAATTTTGTTAAACAAAAACGAACTCGTTTGATGTTTAAGGTAAGGTTTAACTGATCTGAAGGCAAAACAGCAAAGAACAAAAATAAACTCTCCTGTAAGGCTTCAGATAGGCTACTGTAGTGTTGCTGTACTGTTTAGTCCACGTGAAACCTTTACTACAGTATTCCAATGTTTTTACCATTTATACTTTTGCACACGATAGGTCAGCTAATGATTGGTCTATTCTACTTGGCAAAACGACGTTGCAAAATAATGGTTCAAGAAGCGGCTAGAGCGACTACCTAGTCGCATCCGGTCTTCTGTACAGTTCTGCCACTACCAATGGTGATGCGCACACCTCTATCACGCATTGCAACAGCTTTCTCTACTATATAATCTAAAAGCAGTAACCATCAGAACTGCCGGGTAAAAATGTTTTTTAACTTATTTTAGATTTTAAGTGTATTTGTCAACTTTTAGGCCTAATTCTTACCTGGAGCTTTAATTTCGTAAGTAGCAGCTAATGGAAACTTGGATTGTATAGTACGCCTATTCATTTTTGCAACACGGTCCACGTTCGAGCACACAATAACGCGCAACGTAACCTATATAGATCAGTGGTTGTAGGGAAGTAGCGAGAAACACGCTGTTGATGAAGCCAGGAGCTATTCGTAGCAACTTGACGTTGCCATGGTAACGTGATTTTAGGCATAATTTTCATTTTGTAGACCTAATTTTTTTAACTGTAGTTTTAATTTCGTAAGTAGCAGATAGGCCTAATGGTTTGACCGTAAGCCTATTCATTTATGCAACAATGCGACAAGACTATTTTAAACGAAGCTAAAAAAGGTTTTGTTTTTACGGCTGCAGCGTTGTCCATAGGATTTCAGTTCGACAATCTAATGTTAGTATTGAATTTCGTTACGTCGAAGAAGTCTATTAGCTATAAGAGACTAACGATGTTGTAATTTGCCATGTTATTTAAATAACATTTGACACTGAATCTAACGTTGTAAACAGTGGCCCGTCAATAATAAATCGATCGAAATGAAGCAAAGATATCGACGACGAAACTAACTACATAAGAAAATAACGAAATGGAAGGGGGAAGGGGACAGTGTCCTAATGGATTTCTAGATGAATCACAAATGAAAAAAGGAAAAATTGCGAAGATCCCTCAAATTAAAAATCAGAGCAGCATCACCACTTTTTTTTTTCAAAGTAATGCTTCCACAGCGATGTGTCCTGACTATTATTGCGCGAACCCTAAAAACGAAACCGAAAGTAACCTTGCATGCTAATGACTACATAAATACAGGCACGCTTAAGTTGCTGCCAAGTGAATATATTTTTTTTTAAATAAGGCAATCGAGAGCAGCTTACCGTTAGAAACATTTTACAACTAACTTCATGACTTTCGTTTCATGTTGATGCATTAAAACTTCAAAATTTTCGGCTCTAGCCGCATTTTTTCGGCGGCTAGGCCAGCCGGCCGCCGCAAAATAATCGGCGGCTGTTCGGCTGACACAGAAAAATGCGGCGCGGCGGCTATCGGCGGCGGCTGAGGGGTATAGTCAATATCTGATACCGTATAGCGAAGTAGAAAAAGGCGACGGACGGACGGACAAAGTCGTTGCAATAGAATTCTCAGCCGGTAATGCTGCACAGAAGACTAAAACTAATCGTCTTAATGTGTTAGCACAGCTGTACAGGTGATTCAGGGTTCGCACGAGTCCTTGAAAACCTGGAAATATCCTGGAAAGTAATAATTGGATTCCATGCCTGGAAAAGTGCTTGAAATTCTAGAAAAATTATATATATCTCATTAGTAGGGCGACGAAAGAAAGTAGACAACTTGACTGAAGAACAGTGAAAATTGTAGCCCAGAAAGTAGTCGAGTGTGTAGCGTTACATTATTATACCTTTGTTTCAGCATCAAAAGTTTTGAAAGTTGGGCTCTGGTTACATGTGTAATGGTTAGATACAACAGTAAGGTTTCACGTGAACTAAACAGTACAACAACACTGCAGTATCTGAAACCTTACAGGATAGTTTATTTGTGTTTCTTTGTTGGTTTGACTTCTGTTCAGTTAACCCTTACCTTATACATCAAACGAGTTCGTTTTTGTTTTTTAATTCGTGATACCAAGTTGGTCTTTTGTACTCTTTGCAAACGCACCGAATTTCGCCCATTCGCTCGCTCATTCCGTGCAAGTCTTTCTGTTGTAAGTTGGTTTGTCTCTACAGGTCTCTTTCAGCGGTTTTGGCCTTTATTATTTGTTTTAGTACAGGACGGCAAGCCAAATAGGTAACGGCCATTAACTCTAGACGGTGACGTCAAACCAATACAGGGTGAGTCAAAAGTATCGACCCAGTAGATTTGGTAGATTTGTTTTCTGCATTCACCATGAATTGACTGCCCGCACAGATCTCAGATTGGGACCACTGCCCTTCCTAAAGGAACCGGAAATGGAAATGTTATTTAAGGGGGGGGGGGCAGGATTGGGGGAACCCCTGGATGATCTCAAAATACGCCCGTAAAAACTACAACATGCGATGTTTATAAATAAATTCAATTTCCCGCCCACAAGAGGGACATGGGGGCAGGAATGGGTCGAATTATCAACCACTTACAACCTACCCAACATTAAAGGAAGTCTTTACAAAATAAACAGAGACCAGCACTCGGTCTTCAATTGTACAATCATGTCTCGCTGGGTTTTTCAGTAGCACGGTACTCTGGCCTTAACAGATGTGGTATAAAGTTTGCATTTTTCAACATTCTCTTGAACTCGGTTACAGACGCGGCCGTGACCACCTCCTCACTCAACGAGTTCCAGACGGGGTCCACCCGACATGCAAAGAAGTGCTTAGGGCAATTTAACCTATGTTTAGGGAGAATCAACTTAAGACTGTGACCGCGTGTTTTAGTGGTTGTGCTCAGCTCAAAAAACGGTAGATCAATTGCTAATTTGTGGTGCAAGATATTGTAGTCTAACACCAAGTCAGCTCTGAGACGCCGTAACTCAAGTGAATCCATTTTTAAAATGCTTAGTCGTTCGGGGTATGTATAATTTTGCATGCCCGGCATTGCCTTCGTGTACCGTCGCTGCACGGACTCCACCCTGTCAATGTCCCCCAAATAGCCCGGTGACCAGACCTGGCTGGCGTACTCCAATAAAGGCCGCACAAAGACTTTAAATGCCCACAGCTGGGTTTCTCGATTGCCAGATGTGAAAGATCGTCGGACAATAGCAGCTCGACGATTTGCTAGCATAGACACATTGCAGCACTGTACATCAGATTTCAGATTTGACTCGAAGAGCACTCCAAGATCCCTTACAGAATTCACCGTTTGGAGTACATTTGTCCCCAAAAGGTAATCCTACTTCACCGTCTTCCCCACATGGAAATTTGTACATTTATTTATAGAGAGAGGAAGCTGCCATGTAGTTGCCCAGTCTACAACTTCTTGTTATTCTTTTCTTTATAATAATAATAATAATTCTTTTCTTTATTATATTATTATACTATTATATTATAATAATTATTATAATAACCTCTCCTCAAGAGAGAGGTTTCCATGATTCAGGACCAAAATGTTAACTATAGCAACTAACATTTTCGTGGAAACGTTTTTGTATGCCAGTTACTTTCTTTGTTTTCCGCAATCAACGAGAAGTAGTATCAAAACCGGATACTACTTGCATCCGTAACAGAAGCAGATCGATTCAGTCTGAGTATCCAAGTAACATTGTAGGCTAATTTAGGGACAAATATCTGATTCATTCAAATATTTGTCCCTAAATCAGTCTACAATTTTAGATTACAATCGCAACGTGATTTGAAACTGGTTGCAGGTCTACATTCAATACCCTCGGCCAAGCGATGGTGTTATGTTGGGCTGAAAGGGTCTTTCCCGTTTTTGTGTATTTCCAGTTCTACTCCAAATTTGTTTTGGAAATGGGACCCCTTCAAAGTAGGAAGAGCTCGGTCACGAGGGCCCCGGGGGTAGGTTCTGACTAGCTATTATTAGAGAGGGCCAGTTGTAGACTAATGACAGCCTGTCCAACCGCCTGACGGGTGGAGCGAGATCCCGCCGACGGGTGCGTGAAAACGCCACCTGGGGCTCGTGATGGGCCTTGGACACGACTTGGCAGTGAGAATACCGAGACCTGCTTGTGGTACGAGGCAAAAAGACAAAGCAGACTTATTAGCTGCCCACTTAAATGCATAATGCGACGATAAATATTATAATTATCTATTGAATGATACGTTTCCTAGTCACTGGAGGAGTTACAAACTGAAATTATAGGTAATTTCTATTTGCATCTGTAATTCCTACCGTTTTTAAACTTGGGTGCGAAAGAATACCACAACCTGATTCCAGTTCTCAAGATCTGATAAGTAATTATCTAAGTCGTGAAGGCCATTTTATTGGCCCCAAGTATATGTAAATATCCTTATGTCAACAAGGCTATTATAAAGTTGCAATTATCTAATTAAATCATTTACCTTTCAAGTCGGCTGTGACTTCCTGCAGTTCGTTGTTTGTTTGTTTTCCACCATTGTATTAACTTAGCAAAGATACAAAACTACACACCGATAATTAAAGGCTGTCACTTTTTCTTGCAAAATTCTGGTTTCGTGTTGTACGTGATACAGTTTGTATTTTAATTTACGTGCTTAACTTGTGGCGCTTTTGTTGACTTGTTTATTAGTTTCTTCATTCGTATGTTGGTGTTGGGTTGAAAATAGCCACTGCCAGCGGAAAACTGTCTAGCGCGTCGAGGTGGGTGGAAATTGTCCATCAACAATTACGGTAATTTTGGCTTTACAGCGGTCACTTGTCACCTTCATGTCGTTCATTTTACCGTACTTATAGTGTCGGCGGCCTATCTTGAGTTCTCCACAGAACGAACACAGATAATCGATTGTACGTTTTCAGTAGCAGAGTGCCTTGTTGATATCCAAGATGGTTACAAAAACAATGGCGGCCATCGATTAAAGCCACCCCATCCAGGAAGACGAAGCCACTCACAAACTACTTGCAGGACTCAAGATACACCGCGCACACAATACTCATCTTTTGTTTGATGGTGTTCAACTTTGTGTACTTCTTTTTTTTTTCTATGTATTTCCTCCTTAGCATTTATTTCTTTAGATTGTTGGGACTACTTTTCAATGGAGAGGAACAATTTGATAGTAAAGTATTGGGACTTCTTAGACGCTAGAATCGATACACTGTCCAAAACCCTACCTGCGGGCATTGAAAAATCCACAAACCTTTACTGAACCTGAAACCTGTATCAAAAAAAGTCAGTCATGGTAACCACTCGTTCACTTTGCTCTCTAACTCGTTAAACTTAAACGTATTCTCCGTATTGTCTCAGTTGCACACTGTCGGCTTCCAATTGTTATGAGTTGTTTTACTTCTGCAGATGTTCCAACAAAAATCTGGACTTTTAAAGCATATGTGAGACCACTGTTGGAATATGCAAGCCCGGTGTGGCCCCCCTACCTTCACAAGGATATTGACCTAATTGAGTCAGTACAGAGGCGGTTCACCAAAAGGTTGCCAGGCATGCGAAACGTAAACTGTTCCCAACGATTAAAAACTTAAAAATCGATTCCTTGGAACTTCACCGGTTAAAAACAGACCTCGTCATGGTATTCAAGGCTATTCATTACCTTTTTGGAGTTGACCTCTTTTTTTTTTTCCTCCTGAGCCCAGGACGCGGGGCCATAGTCTTAAATTGGTTACACAACCATTAAGACTGTTACGGCGGGCCTATTGGTATGTTCAGACGTTTGTTAAACTTAGAGGACTTGACACCTCTTTTGCATAGACCAACTTACTAATGCGCAACTTAGTTTTTCTTTTTCCGCACTGCTAGTGAAATTTTATAGGATTTTTTTGTGTAAATTAGGCTGGCAGTAAGTGATACCAGTGATCCTTGCCTGACCTGTTTTGCTTTGCAATCAAGTGTTCTACTATTATTATTAAACTATCAAGGAATCTCACTGCCCTTTTGTAAGCCTCAGTATGAATTTCATGGCATGTTGAACATCAAACTTTCAAATCCTATAGTTTCCTTCAGAATTGGCATAGACCGACGAAAGTCGGTATTTGGAGTTGTGTCATAACTATTTCACTGCATACAAATTGAAATACAACAATGACAAAATCGAACAATTGGCCTCCACACAATGGCAAGTTGTTATAGTTGTTGTTGGATTGTTTGCCCTCACCTGGAAATCGAACCAATGAGCCGACTTTCAAGTTTTGTAGCTTAAAACGTAGTATATGAACAACGCGTAAGGGCATTTGAACTTTATTTTATTGTTACTAGGCGTGTAATACTTGTAATTCTAATACATGTAACAGAAGCTCCAGCTTGTTTTTTGGGATGCTCGAGAGAATCTTTTACACGTATTAGTGCGACACTGGTGGCTTACACAGTTGTTTCTTGTATCTGTTCCTTTAGAGCATTAAGTTTTGTTAAGGCTTAC
>JAHWFP010221046.1:0-15871 GCA_023313725.1 Lithobius niger
TTGATTTGGCTAATTATCAGCTATCCTGATAGTGTCAAGGTATTTTCCGAGCTTATTACAGCGCATGAATTTGTTCGTCTTATACAGTTCCTTGTGAGGTAATAATTTATAATAGTAAAATAATAGTAAGCCATCCATAGGTAGTACCTGTGAATACAGGGACTCATCGTCGCTCACACGCCGCATGTATAGAGCAGCGTCAAGTGACGTCATATTGGCTACGTGACACCATTTGGAGGTAATAGCTACAAGGTGCACTAGATTAAAATGTAACGGAAAAACGGCACTTCTAGTCAAGACAGTGCTGTGAGAGTGGATTTCTTAGGCTTAAAAGAACGTTGATTTCTCCAACAACAAAAATCGCGCGTTATAGGCTTAAAAAATCCAGTCTAATAGCATTCGCTTCAATAAGACGATCTTCCTTTCTCCCTCCAGTGCTCCTTGCAGCTAACCCAGTTACTGGCTCCACCATAGAGTTATACACAATAATACTACGTCGTGTCACTGCCCTATACAGAAGGAGCGAAACCAGCCTGAAGTAATATCGTAGAACAATCCGTGTTTTTTTTTTTTATAATCACTAATATAATCACCGGAATGGCGATTTTATTTTTAACAGGACTCATGTTCGATTCATTATTTGTACCGCTAGGGTGGCCAGGAAGATCTGAGAAGCTTTTATGTCTCTGCTATTCCAGTCTAACTTCCGGTAATGGCCGGGGCATTTACTTCAATACTAAAAGGCTTCTCAGATCGCTCAGACAAACAAATAAAGACTTAGAACGTGAGACAAGTTATCAACAAAGACGTTCATCGCGATTTCCAGGGATTGACATATGCGTAGGGGTAAATTTAATAACGCTCAATACAGGTATGGATCGTTCTGCGATATGACTTCCGGCTTCTTCCACTCCTTATACACTGTATCCATGCGGCATATGAGCGACGGCGAGCACCAGTGCCTGTGAAGGAGAAACTTGACCAAGTATACGTAATAACTTTTCCTAGGGCTCATAGCAATTAGAAACATCACAAGTGGTACCCATCGTGCCCAAATTTTCGTAAATCTCTGAAACCCTTACTGTCAAGGGGCAAAATTTACGTAAATTGCCCTGTATAAAGACTTTTTGCCCTCTTTAGACAATGCTGTCTTCTCTCAATCAAGATGGCGTATCATCAGGACCATTTCGCTTTTAATGCTATCGGAAAATTGTGGCAACAACCCCCTCCCTTAAAAAAAATTAATTTCTCAGTGTTGTAAAAAATCGTAATTATTTTGAAAAAAAATTAAATTAAAACAGATTAAAATAAAAAATTAGATCTGATTTTTTCTTTCGAAATCCATTTTTTTTTTAAATAAACAACACGAATAAAAAACGACACAAACAAAACATGTTAAAAAATAAGCAACAGAAACGACAGCTTGTGGGAACCGCAAAACTTATTTAAAGCTGGCGTAACCAAGTCCTCTCGCAGGCTCAGAGGTTGTTTGTCGCACAGCGAGACCCTAATTTCTCTGCAGACCAGCTAACTGATCGTAAAAACTAATGAATGGTATAAGAGCTAACTGCATTTTACAAACAAAACGCCCGACCTATTCCTCGTTCTGCATTGAAACAAATTCGGCAAACTATGAACTTTTAGCAAAGACCAACATGTGGGAAAAGGAAGATGTATTGCCTCCTTTTTACCAGCGACTACCCTTAAAAATTAGTTAATAGCTTATTAATACTACTATTAACTGATTATTCTGACCACATCTCCATTATAGCATTAATTAATTGAACAATAGCAATGTCAAAGTTTTCCTTTCACATTTTAGGGAATTCAATTTGTATTTGGTCGATCCTTGTTGGATAAGTAGGTTTTTGTTGATCATGATAATAAATTCAAAAAGCTACACTATTCAAGAGTTATACATCTTTACGGCTTCTGGCCCAATGAATGAAAATTTGGAACTTGATTTTCACAACTTCACTGCTTGGTATCTTAAAAATGATCTATGTATCAACGAATCGAAAGCTGTAAATGCTGATATCAGGACGCCTCGTATGGTAACGAAATCTGCAACAATTTTCACACATAACGAAAACTGTCGGTATACACTAACTGTGTCAATAAGTGTAAATAGTTTGAAAAGGATAACGATAAGTATCTCGGCTTGGAAATTTGTGAGTTTATGAAGGTATGATGTTCACATCGAAAATTTGATAAAAAATTGAGAAAAACAATGCCTAGACTTTATCAGTTATGAAACATCCTGGGTACAAAAGCAAATTTAAAGTCCTTGAAGCTTGGTACAAGTCAACTTGATACAGTATTGAAATTTAATGTTTTCCAGAAAATTACCTGATAAAAATATTGCAGAGAACGCAGAATAAAATTCTAAAATTATTTCTCAAAAAGACCAACCGTAAAAAGTCTACTCAAATGATTTACAGATACCATATACTCTTAAATTTGAGAAATTAAACAGATTACACAGTCATTGTATACTTCGATAATGATATCAACAGCTAATCATTACCAGGAATCAGGTCTCTCGTACCAAGAGCAAGAGCTTGGCCTTCAACCCAGTTAGGCCTAACCCTCCACTGCTAAAATAAAGAGAACGTTTTCTAAATGATGTGGAACCAGCTACGTTTGTTCTATCAACACCATTTTTTTCATTCGTAAAGCTGGATATATCATCTCTCACATGCCAAGAACACTTTATGAAAAAAAATGCTTCCTTAATTTAAAAAAAAATTCATTTTGTTTACACTGCATCGAAAATCCATGCTATTTTCACCCAAACCACTAAACATGCTGGAACCACACAGGGGTCGTTCTATCCATGGAATCTTCTCAGTTTTTTGTGTGCTTAACCTACGCGAAAAATTAAGGTGACGTTTTTTAAAAAAATTTACTGTAAGGCAAGTAGTTTTGCTGCTAGAATTTTTTTTCGTTTCAGTCTAATGTTATTCCTATGGGCTATTGTCCAGGAGCCACAAGAGTTCTGAAAGCTGGTTATGTTGTGCCAACTGAACTAAATATGTAAGGGAAGAAACAATAGGATACGAAATTCCAACCTTATGAAACGACAATGGCAAAAAAAGGAAAGTGTTACTACAATTCCAACAATATGTAATTCTCGGCCAAGCTAACTTAAAAAATTCAACATTATTGAAGTTAAAATAAAATGTAAATCATGGTTACCTGAAAAAGAATGATACACAATTTTCAATAACTTGTTGACTTAGTTTTTTCCCCTGTTAATTTCCTAAAAACACATAAGCTGTTCAGTTCTTTTTCTGCCCTTTTTCAGTGCACATACAGACCTCGAACGACGGTCGTATTTTGAACAATTTGAACAAAATTTATGATTTATTAAAAAAAGATACAGTTTGCATGTTACAAACACAAGGCCGCATCCAGGAAATTTCTTGGGAAGGGGGGGGGGGGTAAAAAAACAGAATTAAAAATGGCATCTAATAACTCATCAAAATGATCTAGTAAGGGGGAAGGGCGTGCAGTCAGTCACTCGTAGCCCTGCATAAAAAAAATTATTTACAGTAATTGTAATGCATTTGAAACTTTAAAAAAAAGCAAATTCTAGAATTGTTCACTTGCAGTAAATTATTTTTTTGTTTGTCAACTTTTATCAAGTTTTACACTAACTTCGGCTCTTGGGGAGCACTTCCCCTGTCTCTCCCCCCCCCTACCCCTCCCGGCACGTCCCTGACCAAGCGTACTGAACTATCAAAACAATACCATTCTAGAACAATTAAAATCTCATTTACAACTAGAAGAAATCTCATTTACAACTACCTAATCACGTTGTTAATTAACATGCAATTATAACAAGTAACATAAAACGAAAATATGATAAATTGTTCTACTGCTGATGTAATGTTTTAGTTTTATTTACAGTTATGTACTTATGTACAGTTATGTGACAAAGTCACTTAGTCATCTTTTTTCTTAATGTGATTGCTAAATTGTCGCCATATATTTTTGCTACAGCGGTAAGTATGCAACTCGAGTTATAAAGCAGCAATGAATTATTTAGTAGGCAGAAGTTAAAATAAAGTAATTTTAGTAACTTTGAAAAAATGGTTTCTCTTCTACGTGCAAGTAAAATTATACCCTAAGAATACAATTGATTTAAATCAATGATATTTTTCTTATTTAAATCGCCAGAATTTAACAACTGTCACAATGCAATCATAGTATGATATACCTAAGGATACATTTCATAAGCAGCCACATAGACCATTAGGGTTGTAACTTGGCAAACTCAGTCGTTTTATCGAAAGGGCACGCCGACAAAATTTGATACCATTTATCCACGGTCCCAGGCATTAAAATATGTAACCACTGACCGGGCATTATGGACAAGCTGGTGGCAATATGCTTCTGCATGAAAAAGGATACAAGCTTCTCCTGGAAAGTCTCCCCCCCACCCCGCCATCCCCCAAAGAAAACAAAACAGTTATGCTTACCTTTTTTCTCTCACTCAATAGCTAAGTTAAGTGCGTGTTTAATGAATATTTTTCCACCACTTGTATAGTTGATAACATTGAAGACAACTGTCACACTCCTACAAAAGGCATTATCTTATCAACGTCTGGAATTATCAATACATTGATTGTTTCCTTTTGTAATTGTAGTTAGATCAAGAGATAATTGGCATTACACCTGCTTCAACGTGAAGATAATATGACGAGTTCCCAGAATTTCTTATACAAATGAAAATAAGCAGGAGTATGTGGGCAACGTCTATGATTTTAAGAAAGCAACAGCGGTATAGGGAAAGGTTTGTAGAGTTCGACGGAGAGTCTATGATAATATTATCACATATTTCATCACTCAGTCTGGATGGGGACCCCATGCGACCAAATGTGGAACCACAGGTCATAACCATTTTTTTTATGATCCACCCACGTTAAAAATATGCTGTTAGGTTTTAACCAAATGGATGGGTGCGAAAAAATACCACAAGTGCTACGATTACTGCAGGTATGCGGTACGTCCGTGTGCACCAGTGTTCCACGACCGTGTAGCGAAGAAGGTGATGGCTTCTTTACGCCAAGGCCTGCTGGGACAGAAATCGTTTCTCGCCTCCGGACACAACATGATTTCACGTGCGTGCCAGAAAGTTGACAACACCTTTTAGCTTTGCTTTGATAAAAAAAATTCGGCGATGTTCAGTTAATTAGGCTGAAGAAGATAAACAAGATCCACACCTTTTCCTCTAGACGACTTTGTGACAAGCGATAGTTACAAAATGGACACTTCCACATAATCCTAAAAATAAACCCATTACATATTTACACAAACAGAAATTAATGTCCACGTACCGGTCCCCAGCCCAGGCCCATTCTCAAGAAAGCTAATTTCTTTAAGCTATAAGCGTAAATAAATCAATAAATAAACGCAAATCGCTATATTATTTCAGTTTACTTTGCCTTGTGTTTATTCTCTTTCTATTATTAGCAGCAGTATTTCCTCTTCCTCATGGTGTCATCATTATCTCAGACGCGCTACCATCTCAATCCTGTCTCTAGGGTCATAATAAAGACTTTCCTAACTCGCCGTGGGGGCTGCATAGTTGTAGCCCCCACGGTGAGTCAGGGAAGTCTTTATTATGGCCCTATGAGACAGGATTGAGATGGTAGAGCGTCTGAGATAATGATCTAGAATTCGTTGGTGAAAGTCGAACATCCCCCCCCCCCCCCCCCCCCTCGTCTCGGTCGACATAAAGCCATAACAAGGGCAAAGGCTTACGGAATTTTAGATGTTTTGCTCCCCTCTGGACATTGTTGCAGATTAGTCTCAAACAACTACGATACAATAATCAAATTGTGACGTTCACTACTTCAATCAAGTATGAACAGTGGCATTACATTAGAGTTCCCATCCCCACGGCCGTGGAAGAAGAGGAAAAGAAGGGAAGGTAGGAATTATTTACTACGTCGATTAAACATTTTTTTTATTGCGTTTTCAGCTGTTTGCAGGGCAGCGTACCTTTTTGTTTGGTCAAAATTCTGCAGACATGCGTCCTTTAGTGGATGTGTGTCTTCATACGACAGGGGTGGCATTAACCGTCTAAAGGCTGTAGTAGCTTATTGTAAACCTATGGATCGATTTAGTTGATTCTGTATTAGATATAGTTAATAATTTTATTGTTGTTGTGGAGTGTTGTTGTGCTGATGTGTAGTTTTGTATGTTTATTTTGTGAGGCTGTTGTTCAATTTTGGTCGGAACTTCGGAAATAAACAATATAAGCAGTCAACTCAACGTGGGTGATTGTTGGATGGACAATTAACTATACATTGTTTAAAGGGTTTAAAGGGTTTAACGAGCGTTAACCACTCCTGGTCATCTGCCCGAAACATTGGCGTTTCAGCTAACAACGGCCTTTGGCTACAATCAACTTATAAGACTGTAGAAGATGTTTTTGAATGTGATTGTTAAGAATAACAGCCACAGACTCTAATCCGTTGTGTTTACAGGGCAGTTTACTGTGTAAACATCGTTGGGCTAATTCCCTTAATGTAAGCTGTTCATGGTTAATGACCCCTAAACTGTAGTGTTCCTGTGTCTTCCCTTATGGCTTATTATTATGCACGATTCCCGGAATTGATCCTCTAACAAAAGTAAACAATAATTTTCTTTTCCTAACTAAAAATGATTTCCGTTTACTGCTGGAACTAGCATGGAAATTTGTTCGCAAATCTGCTAATGGGGAATTTGTTTGCGCATACAACTTGCAAGTCAAAGGAGGTTACAAAAACGTTGGATGATTGGGCATCACTCACCATGTTGTCGGGAGAGGAGGGCGGTGTATTGAATAATCTTAGCCAAGATAGCTCGCCTACTACGGCATAATTTGGTTAACTTTTTTTAATACAAATATACTTAAAAAGCATTTTTAATGTAGCATGAGTGATGACGTTTCCGACAACGGTTTTTCATGTAAACTACGTAAAGGTTAACCCATTTCTCATAAAACGGGAATAAAAAATGATCTTAAAATTTCGATAAAAAGCGACCTTTCTTTTATTACAATATGAAAAACTTGAAATTACGTCAATTATTTGCGAGAAAAATCGTTACTGGTAACGGCACAATTCAAGAAAAACTTTCTTCTTTTTACTTACGCTTAAAGTAAAAAAAAAAAATATGCACCAAATTCAACCAAGGTCATCTCAATAAGTGCTCTCACCCCAACTTTGAAAACATAGGGAGTATTTGGGGCGCAAATACTAATTTTTTTTTTGCTTTCCGCTGACATGCAACGTGTAATTGTATGTTATCTTGTGGGTTCTAGGTCAGTGCCACACCCCAAGGTGTACACGGACAGAGTGATAGCTAAGCAGGCAGCAGTTTTGCAGGGGCACATATGCCCTTATGACGACTTTATTAGAACACCTAGCAGACGCTTGACGGTGTGCATAACAATATAGGCAATTATACAGTTGCAAGGCCACTAGAGGTATCTAGTAGTGTGTTACGAATATCAGCTTAACCTGCTGACTCCACCAAACTTGTGACAGCAAACAAATTCTTTATACCCTGATTTGCACACAGAACTCATAGCTGGCTACTGGACCGCTCCGCTTGCATTATCAGCTAGCCTACCTTGCAAGTGACGTAAGCTACAACGTTTTTTTTTCTTGCTGACTGATGTTGGTCATGAGCCATTGTGATTGCCAAGGTCGGTGTTGAAAACCCGTGACGGCTGTGACAAAATCATTATCAGCGAGATACCGTTTATCAGCAATCTACTATCGTACAGAACGGATGAAAACGAAAACGACCCAGCCTACATATGAGTTTAAGGTGGTTAGCCTAAGTGTTTTTTTAAATTGAATGTGCTGACAATGCTTGTGGAAATATTATCCGTTGTGGCCTCCCACATTGACTTTACCACAATCACTTTATTTGTGGTGGTAGCCTACCTGACATGGAGGCACTTCAAGAGCTACAATTTGCCACCAGGCCCGTGGGGTCTTCCCATTGTAGGGTACTTTCCATTTGTACCTGAAATCAACCCCGAAGAAACGTTTATCAAATTAAGCAAAACGTATGGAAATATAATGAGGTAAGTTGGAATAGGGACTGTTTGGGATTGGTTGGCCTTTTGAGGGAATATTGACGAATTCTGTGCGGAAATTTCTTTATCGCACTACCGCTCCATCGTGTTTGGTAAACCATACGGAGGAAAACAGGAAAATTAGACCTTGCGGTATGTCGAAATTAAGCCTTTTTCCCCCAGAAAATAATTAGTGCTTTAGAAATATTCAAAACTTATCACCTCATTCGTGGAATATAAACATGCAGAACTAACTTTTTTAAAGTTCCTTCAGCTTCTTATAATTATTTTCTTGACACCATTGCTTGCTTTAGTTAAGTTATTGTTTTCTATTAGTTGAGACTGTATTTTCTTGGCTGCACAAAGTTGGCCACTAGTCTCAATCCGTCTACTACATGGGTTCGTGGAAAATGGGTATCCAAGCGGCATTTCTTCAGCACTGCACGAAAAAGAAACTACAAGGGTTGGCCATTTGGATTCCAATTCGTAACGTACACTGTTAATCCTAACTCCAACAAGTTCTCTTTCATGCAGTGCTGAGGAAAAGAAACGCATTTTACGAAAAACCCTGCCAGATTCCTGTATCCGTGCGTTTCTTTTTCTCAGCACTGCACGAAAAAGAACCTGTAGGGGTTGATAGTTTAGATTCCACCACTTAACGTACCCTGTTAATCGTAACTCCAAAAGGTTATTTTTCTCTTGTTCATGCAGTGCTGAGGAAGAAACGCATGTTATGAAAGAACCTGGTATGAAAGAGAAACTTAATTCGTTATGTCGTTAATTTTAATGACCTGTATAGTGTATAAGATGTCTAAATACATGTATGTCCGTAGGAAAACGAAGAGAGTTGTGGCATGGGCACTTACAACGTTGGAATACCCACACTGTAATACATAAAGAAAACACTCACAAGGTAAAGGGTTAACACATCAAACAGTCTGCGTTAAAGACTGGCCTTATGAGGATACAATATAAGCTGGGAAGAAAGAAACTGCACCAACTAGGACCAGAACTGAGAACTTCCCTCATACTAGACTTTGCTGTCTACCCAATGCACTACCTTGCCGGACTCTGGCTACAACCTCAGCTGAGCTTAGCTGTTCAAGCTTTCTCAGTGGTGATCACCTTTTCTCTCCTTGGTGTTGACACCACCCTGCCACATTGTTTCTTTTTGAGTGGGATATCCCTCTTGGATGTCATTGCTGTAATCGACCACTTACGGTCCATCAGGTGCTAGCTGATTGTGACAATGCTGATGGTGTTAGTCGCCATTTCCGCGAGACATAGCGTGCCAAAAGGGTGACGATTCTGTCCTCTGTCCGCTTTTTTTTGTTTTTTGCAGGAGATACAAGTAAATCGTAAGGTCTGGATTTGTGGTTTGTTGAACATCTGTGATGTGTGGCGCAGTAAGTGGTAACCCGGACCGCTGCACTGTGGTTCGAGTCGGCGCTAATGACGAAGCAGGCAGTGCCAAAAAGGCTCAATTGCCACCCCCCCCCCACCCTAGTGTATGTTTGTGACCACTGATATGGGATGAGCAGCTTCTAGGGTCCACCCCGGTAGCACATAAGTCGAGCACCCGGACTAAAATGTAGCAACTACCCTAGTTCGAGTCCCAGTTGGATCTTCTGTCGTCTCCTCTTTCTCCGCTTAGAGCATTCCATATCCTCACAAGGTCACTCTTTTAGTAGACTGCCTGCTTTGTTGATCCATGTTGTCTGTAACTTTTCACTTCCAAATTCATCCCTTGTCACAAGATTGTGTGAGAGAGGCGCTGCTGGTCTCGTTTCCCTGGTTTCTTAAAATTTCAGTCAACGTCACTCGTTTTAGAAGGCCACGCTAAGGGAGCATTTACGCAACGCCTCGTCACGGCTAGAAAGCTCTGCCGGCTCACAACGATAACAGTCACTATGTCAGTAATTCATAAGCAACTGGGAAAATCGTTTCGTCAGGAGGAATTATTTTATTGTCACTGATTACAAGGCTGCAAGGATATACTCAAATGATGTCGGATTTAGCTAATCCAGGTAACGTTGTTACCATGGACACGACTCATTTGCCATCAAGATTAAATTCTAGCTGCTAAAATGCAAAGGCGAGTAGTTGCATAAACGCACCCTGGTAGGCAGGTGCGTAAACTGGCGTTTTGGCCGGGAGAAGCGATACAATCTTAAAATCAGCCAAAAAGTGTATATACAAATATCAGAAACACATCGTTTCAGTTCGCAATCAGGTCTATTATCGGCTATAATACCACCAGTGCTTCTATGAAATCGATAATTTGTGTGTTTTAGCACGAAACTCCTTTCCACATTTAATTTACCGAGACCGAAGGTCGAGGGAAATTTGTTGGAAAGGAGTTGAGTGCTAAAACGCACAAATTATAAATTTCATAGAAGCACGAGTGGAATTCAGTTAGAGAATTTTTGTTTTTCTTTCCGCAAAACGATTCTCCGGAGTGATTTCGCTTTAGGGTTTCACTTTCGATTTGCAGGGGAATTATCAGTGTAATTCGGTTTCACTTTCGATTTGCCGGGGTCTTTTCAGTGTTAGTCGACCATGGTCCTCGTTTTGCGGAAAGAAAACGAAAATTCTCAAGTGTAGCCGATAAAAATTTGGAGTAATGGACGTTCGAAGCATGCAGAAAGAAGTATACATTTTCTACCAGGATTTTCCCTCCTGCGCACGTCACTAGTCCTGAGAACCACTTATTTAACTTTTAGTAGCTTCACAGGTTGTGAAACATTTTACAGTCAGTGTGATTGGTAATGCTGCAAATCAGTGACTGCTAAAAGACTTTATTTGTGACGAAGTGATGTATTGAAAATCGCGAAGTTTTTGGAAATTTTTCAGAAAACTGCTTCCAGAAAAAAAAAAAGCGCCGCAATCGAACGTTCTAAAGAATGCAACAGAAGCTATTGTTTTTTTAAGTTACCTTTGTATTTCTGGAATTCTTCGCTCACTTTTCTGTTGATATGAGTTGGGGATGAGAAAAAAGGTAGAAACATTTGTAGGCAGAAAACAAAATGTAACTATAATTCTTTCTTTGCTTTTTTTTAGTTTTTATTTTGGCAATACTCTAATAGTAGTTCTCAATAACTACGAAGCAATTAAAGAGGCATATATGAAGCAAGCTGATATCTTTACGGGAAAACCGTCAGAAATGAAATCTGATAATGAAGAGGCAGGTAATATAGAAGGAAAATATATTCGTTTTTGTCAGTATGGATTTGATTATGGCATAATTTCTTATGTATGTGTCCAATGCGTCCTGGTATGATGAGAAACGAAACCGTATCCATGACGCCGCAATTAGGCTGAGGCTTAAAATACAAGGAAATAAACATAGGGAAAATTTTGTGATCCGCAGTTCGTTGGATCGAGTCCCAGTCACGTCATCTCACTTTAATATAAGTTTACCGAATAATACTAAAAACGGCTTTTGTTATTATTCGGTAAACTTATATTAAAGTGAGATAACGTAACTGAGACTTGACCCAACGAACTGCGAATCTTAGCAGTGTTTTTGTGCATGATTTTTGGTTGTTGTTTGATTGTGTTTCCTTTACTTCTTAACTTTAAAAGCATGTTACAAATCAAGGACCAAAACAAACAAAAAAAATATTAAAATAGTCATCAAAATAAAAGCACGTAAAAACCATTCACGACGTCGAAACAGTACAGACGGGTAAATTGTTAAATTTAAAAACATGAAAAAAACATGAAGTCAAAAGAAACAGAAAAAAAAAACAAGTTTACGCATTCAAAAGAGAGGGAAGAGTCTAACGTGGCAATTCTACAGTTTACTGGCACACAATTAATATCAGTCGATAGTTCGATAAATTAAAAGTTTATAAAATAATCCTAAAGAACATACAAATACATTTCCTCTCACACTTAAAATCTTTAAGTGAAAAAAACCTGAAAAATGTACACGAAGATGGAATGTAGCGCACAACTTATCAAAGATGTCATGCATCCCGTGTTCTAGAGCAAAAAATAATTAGCTGAATAGCATCGTGCAAGAAACAAAAAATAAACCTTTAAGTCATGGTGTATGCAAGACACGAGACAATTTTAAGCGTAAAATACTTAAAACCTGGTAGGAATAGGTCAACAAGTACTGAAAGACAGAACGGCCTTGATCCTGCAAGTGCATGATCGAAATGAGCAGTGACGGTTACTACTGCATTAAATACAGAAGAGAGGGGTCGAGAAGCTAGGGGAACGGCATGTTTTCACGGGTACCACTGTCGCTTGCCTTCCGACGTGGAGAAAAATGGGGAGAAAGAAGTGGCCAGAGAGCTTGTATTGTACGTAGCTTTGATAGGGTGGACCAACTTAATATTCCGCTTTACCGCGAGAAATCGTGCGAGACTTTGGGAGCTGCTTTACCATACCACAAACGTGTCTGACGTCTCTGCTCCCATTTCCCACCATTTTACCGATTCTTGCATCTCATTGGTTCTTGATTTTGCTGATGAATCGACACAAAATTGGACTAACAAACGAACAAGTACACATCATCAAACGTAAGTCGGACCGCTCCAGTTGTGTAAATTGTTTTAAAGTGCATTAACCTACCAGTACAATCGGCAATATGACTGAAAATAGCAACGTTTGTTATCAGACGGAGAGCACCGCCACAAGCGATCATCGTACAGCATGCCATTGTTTTGGTTTCGACGCGACGACGGCAACTCCTCTCGTCTTGGGTAATCTGGTAAGAATTTGTCGTTTTGTTTTAATTGTGTGTATTTTAACGTTCAGCGAAGATTGAACGATCAGATGTTTCATAATTATTCATTAATTTCATTAAAAACTTCTCGCTAGTTGAAACAAACCTTTTTGTTGGTTTCGAAAACCAAGCGTCGTCTACTTCGAGGATTGGTTTGGATGCAATAACGTCATCAACTGAATCTCGCTCGTGTATAATTTACCACGGGAAATAGCTGCGCTCTAGCTCAGATGCGTTCAACTAGTGGGTCCACCCTATCAAAGCTACGTATAATCCAAGCTCCTTGTAAGTGGTCATCCACCAACAATAATCTCTCGATTGGTTAACACTCTAACAAATAAAGGAAATGAGAACTTTCCATTAGTTATTTTTAATGCAAATCCTGTTTTCCGCTTAGTGGTGCCCCAACCGCGTCTGTGGTCTACCACTGCGCATATGCTTTCAAAATTTCGTTTTAACATTAATAATTAATATTTACAAGGTTTAACCATCCTCGTCACCATTGCAGAGTTGCTTAGTTCGTAGTCCTGAAAGGGCTAAATACGGTGTCCACAACGGACCTAGGTTACGGAATTATGCAGCATCTTGCACTTGAGCCATGGTTTTTCGATCAGCGTCCTTTGAGCTAATACCTTATATTTACTCCGTCACGTGGCAGACCTAACGTCACGTGCCAAGACATTAGAGATGTAATATATGGCTTACAGCGCCCTCTGCATAAGGGTGAAAAATATAGCTATTCCCTAGAGAACACTATGATTATGGTGGGATGCATAGCACATCCCACGCACTTACGTGGGGTTTGTAGGGGAAAATAGGATCCAGCCCACTAAATATTGCAGTCTCTCTCGTTACTAATGTACCATGATTGCTAACCTGTGTATAATTTCTGGCTAAAGAGCAGTGACACGACGTAGTATTATTGTATATAACTCTATGCTGGAGCCTTCATGGGTTAGCTGCAAGGGGCACTGCAGAGAGAAACAGAAGGGCGTCATACTGAAGCCGATGCTGTTATTTCTTAGACCTAAAACGTGCGATTTTTGTTGTTGGCGAAAACAACGTTATTTTAAGCCTAAGAAATCCGCTCTTCCGTTGTTTTTCCCTCCCTGTTTATGTAATGCACCTTGTAGTTATGCCCTCCAAAACCCATACTGGTGCCAATCTGGTGCCAATATGGCGGCAAATGTCACTGCTCTGTGACATAACGGAATATTATTGTATACAACTCTATGGTGGAGCCAGTAACTGGGTTAGCTGCAAGGGGCACTGGACGGGGAAAAGAAGGTCGTCTTACTGAAGCCAATGCCATTAGACTGTATTTCTTAAGCCTATAACGCGCGATTTTTGAAAACAAGGTTTTTTTAAGCCTAAGAATCTGCTCTCAAAGCACTGTCTTGACTAGAAATGCCGTTGTTTTCCGTTACATTTTAATCTAGTGCACCTTGTAGCTATTACCTCCAAATTGTGTCTCGTAGCCAATATGACGTCACTTGCCGCTGCTCTATACATAAATGGCACAATTTGCGTTATGATTTTATTTGTTTTCAACCCGGTTTAATATAATAGCGGGGGAGGGAACCTATCTTCATTTATTATCATTACATCATTATTATTTTTCTTTTGTTTGGTTCAGATTGATGAGCACACCATGGCGCTATTCCAAGATGGTGTGCTAACGACCTGGTAGAAGATGAGGGAACATAATTTAAAATTTTAATGCTGTTATTATGGGATAGATTTTAGGTTTGACAGACGGATGAAAAATGAGTTTTTGTTTGTTCTTTCAGGTTGTTTTTTAAAATTTATGTTGTATTGAGGACGAATTCGCAAACTCGAATCGGTTTACTTAGGGGCCTTTAATCATATCTCGTGGGGGGGGGGCTCTGTAAAAAATGTGTGTGGGGGAGTGGCATATTGAGGGTTAAAAAATGAAACAAAGCAGAGGAAAAATACAATTCTAGGTCTAAAAAATGGTATTATCGGAAGTCAAGTTTTCTAAAAATGCCTCGACTTTTGGGGGACTCCCAGACCTCAACCGAGTAAGTATCTGCACATCGTCAGTTGTGTATGTCCTTAGGTAACTCTTTCAGTACACTTTCTAAAGTATGCTTGACGTCTATATAGGTGAATTCCTTATCATACAAGACTTACAATCATAAACTCAAAAGCTAGCATTTGCTGTAATTACTGGCGATAAAAAAGGTTTAAAGAAAACATCTTTGAACACAAGAACATATTTTAAAATACCTGTATCCCTTATTTAAAAATGGAAACTGAGCTCAACATGTCTCAGTTTGATTGGGAACGAGTCAATCTAAACTGAGCCTTGTTTAATGTGGCTGCACCAAATTACCCAAGGTTGCTTAAGTAGGTCCAGAAAAAATTTTCTTGGGAGGGCCAGCTGCAGAACAGTTTTGCACCTTAAGGAGTGAAAGGTCAAAAATCTTTTCAGGGTCTCAGAGGAATTCTTCAAAAGTTGTGTGGTCACATTTTCTCAGCGCATGCTATCTGCAAATAACTTTTGTGTTTTTATGTTTTTCAGCTGAAAAATATTTTCTAGGTGCGCGTCAAATGTGTTTATTTTAAAACATTGCACAGTGTGGAGGGCATAGTATGGATTTTTTTTCAGCTTGGCAGTGTACCGTTCCACACTTGCCTCGCTTTTTGTTAAAAAGTTAAGATTGTTTTGTTTTCGGTATTTTGATACTTTAAAATAGTAATTAACAAGAAATGTATGGACTTTAATTTATTTATTAATGAATAATAATAATAATAAGACGTTCGTTTTTATTCTTTTTCATCTTTGTTTTTAGGAATGTTTCGTGATGAAGGGGAGACGTGGAAAGATCTTCGCCGATTTGTCATATCAACCTTAAGAGATTATGGAATGGGAAAGATGAGCTTGGAACCCAGGATAATAGTAAGATATTTTAATTTTATTATTATTATTTTTTTAAATAGGGTTTCCGTATATGGCCGTAAATATATATAATAGCTTCTTGAATTAAATTTTGGTAACCGTCAATACGACGCATTGCACATTACATGAA
>JAHWFP010221047.1:0-32083 GCA_023313725.1 Lithobius niger
TTCTTCTGAATGGTAGACATCCACATTTAGGCCTATTAATGGCAGTTAATCACTTAAAATCAAGCTCTCACCATAGAGCTCTCTAGACAGACTGTTTCACCCTTGTTTTGGTTCTTCAGTAGAGAATACTTTGTGGATGAGAGCTTAGGCACCTTGCTGGTGGCAAATTAACAAGCTCAAAACTTGACTGGCTTCATCAAGCTAAAAAGAAGAAACTACTGCTTGTGTGGTGCTCTATTCTACTGAATCTTACACACCAATTTTAGGCCTATTAATGGCAGTTGATCACTTAAAATCAAGTTGTCTCACCATTAGGGATGTGCGAGTAGAAAAATTTTAATTCGAGTCGAGATGAGCCGAGTTTGCAACAGAGAATCGAGTATCGAGCCGAGTTCGAGTATTTGATGGAAATATTTTGTTTGCAAGAAATAAAAGTCAGCCCCTGACTGGCAATGAAAGAACCACGGTAGACATTCGGCAAACAGTAAAATTTTCAGCAGTTTATTCCTGCCTTGATCACCTATAGAATGAATACACAATGAGATGATGCTCCCCATAAAACATAAAAAAAGCTTATCAAACTTGTACTTACTACACACTTTCTCGGAAAAATTAATAAACACAAAATACATAAAAACAAAAGCTGCACCAAACGTGGCAGTCATCACGTCTCCCTCTTGAGCAGTGTCACCAAATCTACAGTTGCATCATGGGAAATGTTTTAGAAATTTTGTAACATTTTTCCTTGTTGGGGAAATAATAAATTGTGTTGAGAATTTGACTTTGGTTTGCTGTGATGGTATACGCTTCAAGATTTACCCTGATTTTATCAATCTGCTCGAAATAAATGATTTGATTACTGCTAACATCAACCACGTACATGTAGTGCAGGAAATGCCATACACTACATTTTTCTGAAAGTCCGTTTTTTGGTTGAAGACAGAATCCTTCAGATTAAGGCAGGTATGTGAAATACCAAGATTGCCGTTCAGGTTCGAAGAGAATTGACTGGTTTGGTCACTCACCCGTGTAACAAAAAGGTCGGCAGGCGGGTGCAGGGCACTCTTAAGAGTCGAAAGTGGTTTCGAGACGACCCTCACCCCGTAGGAGCCCAGGATCTTAGCAATGGTACAATACAGTCCGAGGACAAAGGGTAGAATAGTCCAGTCAAGGGGTTTTGGTTGCTTAACAGAAATGCACTGCTCTTGCTTGAGTATCTTATTCATGTGCTTGCGGAAAATATTATGCAGCACATTAATAGGATGGTCATTACGCGCAAATTTCTCCCAAATTCGATGCAACTCAACAAGTCGGTCTCGTTCATGAGTGCAGTGTTGGGTGGCCCGTCTCATCTCACGTACCAAATTGGCCCTGAGAACCTGTGGGGGGTGGGCAGAGCTCCAGGGAATAGACCTGTCTGTCTGCGTGGGTTTAATATAATGGGATGTGAACAGGCGTTGGAGAAAGTGATCTTTTTGAATAGTAATATCCAGGTAGGATAAGCTTTCATTAACTTCAGTCTCAACAGTGAACTGGACCGATGGCTGGAATGCATTTAGTTGTCCCAACACAGCCTCAATGTCTCCCTCCAACTTCAGCCAGGTGAAAATACCATCCAGGTAACGAGAATAGAAATGTATGCAATCAACAAAAGTCAAATTTACTTTCCTGTCCACAACATCTAGCACAATATCACAAAGGAAGGTCGACACAGACGCTCGGCTGGGACGCCCTGAATTTGCTCAAAGTAGTCACCATTATGTCTAAAATAAGATGTGTCAAAGATAGCTTTAATCAGCTCGACCACATGTCCAGGTTGATACTTCCCCAATGCCCCACTGCAATCTGGGTGCTCAAGCCTTTCTTGCAAGCAATCCAAGATGAGATGACGATCAATGCTGGGGAAGAGGCTCTTAACATCAAAGGAGACAAGAAAACCTCCACTCTCCTTCCTCCACCCCAATCTTGCAGGGCAAGAGTTTCATATTGCCCTTTTACTTCCATAGCGTTAATAACAGTGTACTGGCAGTCAACAACCTTCTTCAGGATGGCTGTAGTGTGTTCGACAAGAGCACTGTTTATGGAATTTTTTGTGGAGGTAATGATTCTCAGAGGGTTATCTTGCTTGTGGACCTTACAGGTACAAAAAATGGTTGGATCAACCGGGTATTCAACAGTCATTTTGTATTTGAACGTGCAATCCACAACTTTTTCAGTGATGAACTTGTTAATCACCTTACCAATGATTTTCTTGTAGAAGGAAACTGGTGAGCCCACAAGTTTTTTAAACTGAGTCTGGTCGTTCAAAAGGTCAGACAATTTAGAAACGTACTGAACCGTATCAAGGACAACCGTCCTGTTACCCTTATCAGCTTTCAGGATAGTAATACTAGAGTCCCTCCGAAGCACTGCAGCAGCTTGTGTCTGGACCTTGGAAAGATTGTGCGCAAAAGGTGGGGGGACCTGGTTTCCCACTCTAGCCCATGAACAGACAGCTTGAGCAAGTTCCTCCCTGACACAGTCAGCCTCAATGCCTCAATGCCAGCCTCAATTACGGCGACAATTCTTGGCCAAATCTTCAGGGGGTTTTGGGCCACGGAAAATTTAAAATCAAGTTTAAGCACACTCATTTCCGCTGGTGTCAACACCCTTGAGGAAAGATTGATGACCCCGTCATTACCATGTATATGATCGTATTTACCTTGAGGTGCCGCCAGGAGACAACGCAAAATATTAGGTGGTTGGCGATGCACAGTAGGATGCTGAAGAATTGCAGTGACCCTTTTAGCGCGATGCAATAAAAATGTCAAATTTACGCTTGTGACGTGATCAAATTTCAACTTCCCAAAATTGCTGCTTAAGACCTGTAAGGTCCACAAGCAAGATAACCCTCTGAGAATCATTACCTCTACAAAAAATTCCATTAACAGTGCTCTTGTCGAACACACTACAGCCATCCTGAAGAAGGTTGTTGACTGCCAGTACACTGTTATTAACGCTATGGAAGTAAAAGGGCAAATTAAAACTCTTGCCCTGCACGATTGGGGTGGAGGGGGGAGAGGGGAGGTTTTCTTGTCTCCTTTGATGTTGAGAGCCTCTTCCCCAGCATTGATCGTCATCTCATCTTGGATTGCTTGCAAGAAAGGCTAGAGCACCCAGATTGCAGTGGGGCATTGGGGAAGTATCAACCTGGACATGTGGTCGAGCTTGTTAAAACTATCTTTGACTCATCTTATTTTAGACATAAAGGTGACTACTTTGAGCAAATCCAGGGCGTCCCAGCTGGAGCATCTGTGTCGAATTTCCTTTGGGATATTGTGCTAGGTGTTGTGGACAGGAAACTAAATTTGACTTTTGTTGATTGCATACATTTCTATTCTAGTTACCTGGATGATATTTTCACCTGGCTGAAGTCGGAGGGAGACATTGAGGCTGTGTTGGGACAACTAAATGTATTCCACCCATCTGTCCAGTACACTGTTGAGACTGAAGTTAATGAAAGCTTATCCTACCTGGATATTACTATTCAAAAATATCACTTTCTCCAACGCCTGTTCACATCCCATTATATTAAACCCACGCAGACGGACAGGTCTATTCCCTGGAGCTCTGCCCACCCCCCACAGGTTCTCAGGGCCAATTTGGTAGGTGAGATGAGACAGGCTGTAGGGAAATAATTAATGGCTTAATTAATATTCATAACAGAAACAATACAATTAATTAATTGAATGCATAATTGCATAATATCACACATTTATTAAATGCATGAGCCGAGTATTTATTCGGATAGATCAAAACGACTCCAGATAGCAATTATAATTGGGAGTCCTTCTTCAAAGACGACCGAGAGGCGGCAAGATCATTTGAGACTGAACAAGTGTAATTACACCTATTGTTAGAGTTTAAAAGATGGCATTACCAGCTGACATTATTTACGACAGGTTCGTAGAAGCTAAATGACTTTCTAGAACTAGATTTAATTACGATAAGATCGTCGCTCATGATCGATCACTACGTGGAATAACAATAAGTCCCTCCCACACGGGATGGCGGCATATACCTTCAAAGTGCCGCGTACGGGGAACAATTAATGAACCCGAACGCAACAATAGAATGATTGACAGGCGGAGAGGTCCCAATTGACGATAAGGGCCCAAGCTGTCCAAATGTTACTATATTTAGCATTTCAATAATAAATCAATACTACAATGGATTGATCATGGCCGATAACGCCACAGTATTTAAGCTGAACCTCGGAATGCGTGATATCATCCGATCACCAGCAGCTTACCAGACGCTAACTAGTTCACGCCAGTCAAATTCCGAAGGCCGCAATCCAGAAGTACGCCAGGCAGATTTCCGTGCCGAGCTAGCGACGGGGCTTCGCCGCTCAGCCGACCCGTGGGCCCATGGCCGGACTCAATTAATGAGCTAAGTATTCTGATTGATTAGCGATAGCTAATTGTGTTTATGCTTAACTAGTACCAATCCGTACGCTACTAAATTAACCCGAGGTTCCCTTAATTTAACTCAGAGAATATAATAATGATTAGGTTTACCGCTCGACTTAATCCGTAATGCCATTCGTTAAACTCATGTCAAATCATTGTAATCATACAATCAAATCATAATAATCTGTCACTGATTTAATTGGCCATATGTGGGGTCAATATTGTGTACAGCGGAGTGTTGATTAAAGGCCCAGTATAATTGGATGTTTGCTTATTATTTAGCCTACCTATTTTATACTTGATTAGTGTTTTGTACAATTGTTTGCCCTTATGCCATCCTGAACGATAATGTTTATTCTAGTCAAAAGGTCACTGGAATAGAACATTACAAGGCCACCCAACATTGCACCCATGGACGAGACCGACTTGTTGAGGTGCATCGAATTTGGGAGAAATTTGTGCGTAATGACTATCCTATTAATGTGCTGCATAATATTTTCCGCAAACACATGAATAAGCTACTCAAGCAAGAGCAGTGCATTTCTGTTAAGCAATCAAAACCCCTTGACTGGACTATTCGACCCTATGTCCCCGGACTGTATTGCACCATTGCTAAGATCCTGGGCTCCTACGGGATGAGGGTCGTCTCGAAACCACTTTCCACCCTTAAGAGCGCCCTGCATCCGCCTTCCGACCTTTTTGTTACACGGGTGAGTGAGCAAACCAGTCAATTCTCTTCGAACCTGAACGGCAATCGTGGTATTTCACATACCTGCCTTAATCTGAAGGATTCTGCCTTCAACCAAAAAACGGACTTTCAGAGAAATGTAGTGTACGGCATTTCCTGCACTACATGTAAGGGCCTTTATGTTGGTCAGTGCCAAAGGCCATTAGCTCTCCGAAAAATTGACCATGCTAATGCAATAGCTAAAAATAACCATAAATATGCAGTAGCAAAGCACAGTGAAGGGCGTCACGTGGTTCATGTTAGCAGTACTCAAATCATTTATTTCGAGCAGATTGATAAAATCAGGGTAAATCTTGAAGCGTATACCATGACAGCAAACCAATGTCGAATTCTCAACACAATTTATCATTTCCCCCGACATGGAAAAATGGTACAAAATTTCTAAAACATTTCCCATGATGCAACTGTAGATTTGGTGACACTGCTCAAGATGGAGACGTGATGAACTGTCACGTTTGGTGCAGCTTTTGTTTCTTCGTTGCCAAAACATCTTAACCTGATAAATTAGCATTACATTCCTCGAATGTGATGTTCCCCTGGAGGTTTCTTCCGGTGCGCAGGCATCTGCTTGCGTGTCCCTACTGCACATGTGCGAGGCAGCACTCCCTTATAAAAGCGAGAGCGCGGACGCTTTCGGCATTCATTTTTCCTCCAGAGGTGTCTCCACGCCACCTTGCGCCGCAGTTCCCCTGTCTTTCGCACGGAAATTTGGATTCTACCCGATGATGGCCGCCGCTTCCGAAGCTCCCACTTCGCCCACTGCTCCCTCTCATGCTCTCCTTCGTCCGCAAGCCTCTGCTTTCTCCCTCGGCGATCGCTGGATCTCCGCCCTCGACCTCTCCGCCGTTGGCCCGATCCCGGCTGCCCCCTTCACCGAAGTGCAACTTACAAGCATTAATGTCTCCTCGGACTCTCCCTTGCAACCCGGCCAGTGCACCCCACCGGCCGACCCTTTGGATCTAACTACTCTACAAGACGACTTTCAACGGGCGAAAGTCATCTACCGTGAAACCAAGAAATCTCTTCAACGAGCAATGGCAGCTTCCCGCTCGCCTGCCCGCAACTCTCCCTTTGATTTATCGTCCAACTCCTCCCGAATAGTTAGAAGCTTCTCCCGCAGCGAAGTCCGGAACATCGTCCAAGAAACGGTCCGTGTGATGCAAGACAATCCTATGCCACCTCCCTCTTGCACGTCTTCCATAAACGGGACGCGACGCCTCCCCCTGACGCTCTCAAGAAACGCAAGCTGTCTTCTCCCTCTCGCCCGCAAACTTTCCCTGCTGCCGTCCCCGCGGCTATCGCTGAGGCTGCGTCACCTGCCGCTCCATTTTCGTCCGACAAGAGGAGCCACTTCCCGGACGATGCCGCCGACGACCAGACTTTCTCCCTGGCTTCACTCTTAAAGACGGTCGAAGAAACCATTCCCGACTGCTTTCTCTTCCATTCAAACCTTCTCAGTCGGCCGACTCCCGTGATAAACCGTGGGCTAAAAACTGGCCTCGGCTTTGCCCTCAGAGACAAAGACTCCAAACCCCGCAACCTACTAGGACAATCCACCACGCTGTTAACCTGCCTCCTCCGGAATGAAGGCTCCCTGCTCGGCAAAGGTGACCCCCTCGTTCTCGATAAAGAACCACCACCACCCCGACCAGGCCGTGAAAGCAGCTTCTTTCGTCAGCTAGGCAATGGTGCCACTAACCCGAATAACTTCGCAACCTACCCCGTATGCGAGTTCTTAGGCAGTGAAGTAAAGATGGACTTCGGCACGGCTTTATTCGATTCCGAAGAGAGCTGACGTCCCGACTTTCGTCCTGTACGAAAACGACAAGTGCCTACGGCTGAGTCTTCGTGCTGCTTCGCAAGCCGACGTTCTCAATATTGCAGTGAACGCCTTGTGCGATAAATTATCTCCGTACGCAAGTCCCGAAGAACTACGCAATCTTTCATCCCTAATCACTCAGCTCTTTCAGAAACCAAGCTTCGCCACGTACCATTCCATCAACTGGGCCACTAGAGCCTTTTTAACAATACCCTGCTCCTCCAAGACATTGCTCTTTCATCCGCTGCCAACTTGAACGTCTCCACGATGCACCGGCTCCGGAACCAGCCCATCCACGAATCGGACACGCTCTTCCGTGGCCTCATCCCAACTCTTGCTCCTCACCTAGACATCTCTAGGAAACCTAAGCCGCTAAAACAAATCTCTTCCAACTTTCATCTGGCTCTGAAGAATAAACAGCCCATTCCCCGTCCTCCTCTAGACAACTGGAACAAGACATCGGCTCCCTCTCAGTCTCCTCGTCCCAACGACTTTCGTCCGAGAAACCCGCAGCCCTTTCGGACGGACCAACCTCGCTCCCGCTCCGGCCAGCGCAACCAGAAGCGAGCCGCCACTCCAGACCGACGAAGCCGCCACTCGTCACCAGGGGGCAGAAGCGGTTTTCGCAAAAACCAACAATGACGTCTCTCGCCCATCCTGCCTTCCAGTCGATGCGAGACTACGCCGATTCCTCCCGGCTTGGCTACAATTAATATCAAATACAGAAGTCTTTTTCATCATCAAACACGGCTTTCGTCCGGAATTTCTTTTGAAACCCCCCGCTCCTGCCGACTCCGCCATGGGAATTCACTCCGCCAGGGGAATTCTCTCCACCTGTAAATCCAATACTTTCGTTCGAAATTTCAGAACTCCTACGTAAAGACGCTATAAGGGTATGCCACAAGCCAGGCCCGGGTTTCTACAGTTCCATCTTCACCCGACCAAAGAAGTCAGGAGGCTCCCGTGTGATTTTCATCATGAAACCTCTCAACATATACATCCTCAACAACCATTTCAAATGGAAACACTCGAGTCCATCCGTCTTTCATTCAAACGAAACGACTGGACAGTCACTATCGACCTGGAAGACGCTTACCTCCATGTCCCACTCCATCCAGCTATCATGCACCTTTTTCGGTTCATCTATAACCAAAAAGTCTACGAATTCCGTTGTCTCCCCTTCAGCCTGAATGCAGCACCCAGAATTTTCACGATGGTTCTCAAACCAATTTTAGCAAACTTACAACAAAACGAAATTCAGGCCAACGCCTATCTGGACGACTGGGCCCTCAACAAACCGGACCCTTTCACACTGGAACGAAACAGGGACAAGACCATTTCCGTGTTAAATCAACTGGGCTTCGGATTGAACTACTTAAAATCTCGCCTAATACCAGCACAATCCTTTACCTTTCTCGGAGCCTCTTTCGACCTCCTCACAGCAAGTATTGCCCCCTCCCCGGAACGAATAGAAGATCTTCTTCTCCACGCCCGTCTCTTTCGGTCAAAAACAAGTTTTTCCCCTCGGGAACTAAACTCCCTCATCGGGAAGATGGACGCAGTGGCGAACCTCGTCCCTTACGACCGATGGATGGTAAGGCCGTTTCACCACCACCGTATAGACAACCCTGCAATCAATCAGGACCGTCCGGACAAACAAATTCCCTTCAACCCCGACTTTCCTCTGGACTCCCTCCTTTGGTGGTAAGATGTCACCAACCTCACGAAGACACAACCTCTCCACGAGCCACGTCCCGATCTGCTCATCTTTACGGATGCCTCGAGAACCGGCTGGGGTGCCCATCTTGGCACGCAAGAGACCTCGGGCCTTTGGCCTTCAACCCGCACGGAACACATCAACCCCTCGAGCTTCGAGCAATTCTACTCGCCCTGCTTCATTTTCTTCCGCAAATCAGAAACAAGACAATACAAGTCCAGTCCGACAACACGACTGCCCTAGCCTATGTAAGGAAAGAAGGAGGAACGAAATCCTGATCTCTTCACAGTCTTACTGCAGAAATCTTCAACTTCTGCATACCGTACAACATCACTCTCCTTCCTCTCCACATCCCAGGCAACAGGAATGTAATTGCCGACTCTCTGTCACACCAGAAGCCACCAACGGGCGAATGGTGCCTCAAGAAATCCATTTGCGGATCTCTTTTCACCATTTGGGGCACTCCAATGATAGACCTGTTCGCCACGAGGCACAATGCCAGACTTCCACTCTACATAAGCCCGATTCCGGACGAAACAGCAGTAGCAGTACGCCTTGACGTTTCCATAGCAAAACCTGTTCGCCTACCTCTTTCCCCCCTTCAAACTACTTCCACAAGTTCTTCTAAAGATCCAAGAAAGGCAGAGCTTGTTCCTACTCGTAGCCCCTCTCTGGCCATCAGCAGCGTGGTTCCCGCATTTTCTGGAGCTACTAGTCGACACTCCCAGAAGTCTACCCCCTCAACCAGATCTTCTGTCCCAACAGAAAGGAACAAAGTTACACCCGAACGTACCAAACCTCAACCTATACGGGTGGCTACTATCATCAAACTCCTCAAAAAGGCTGGAAGTCATCAAGAAGAGGACGAACGCATCGCCTCAAAGGCAACCAGGGATTCCACTAACCGGATGTACGACAGCCACTGGTCCAAATGGATTCGTTGGTGTATCACAAAACAAGCTAATCCTATCAACCCACCTCTTCCCACCCTCCTAAATTTCTTGTTCAACATCGACAAACTCAAAGGCTGTACAATCCTGGTCTATCGATCTGCCCTAAACACCGTCTTCAAAGCTGCCAACAACATGAACCTACTCGAAGACTACCGTATTTCGGCGCTTCTACGCTCATACGAAAATGAAAGACCCACCACCAGAAGAGCAATAACAGACTGGGACCTTTCACTCGTCCTCCAGTCCCTAATGAGTGAATCATATGAACCCCTTCAGGACACCTCTCTTCACCTCATGACCCGCAAGACGGTCTTCCTCGTCACTCTTGCAGCCAGCCTACGGTGTTCAGAGATTCAAGTCCTCTCAGCAGACCCAGCATACTGCATCTTCAGCCCCAACTTCTCTTCTGATACTCTCTCCCAAGATCAACATTCAGAACGAAAACACAAAAACCCTCGGAACCACCGAAACCAATCACTTTCCCGGCTCTATCCACCCCTAGTGGGTAATGAACCTGAACGCCTTCTTTGCCCGGTCAGAGCCCTACGCTTCTACCTAGCCCGGACCCGCCATGATGATATCCACCGAGGAAGAAATCAACTTTTTCTCCCAATCGATCCTCAAACGGGCGAAACATCAGCAGCCATGGTATCAAGATGGATTAAGAAAACAATCGAAGCAGCCTATGAAAAAACTCCAAATGAGAGCATGAGAGTGACGGCTCACGAAGTGAGAGCTGTCTCCACATCGTGGGCCCATCACAACGCCATTCCGATAGAAGAAATCCTAGCAGCAGCGTCTTGGCGCCATCAATCGACTTTCACCTCCCACTACCTCAGGGACATGTCAAGAGAAGAATCAGGTGTACACCGGCTGGGACCAATCGTCGCAGCCAGAACTGTAGTCAACCCCTCATTAAGCACTCGGAATACAGAAGCAAGCCATCCTGAAGGAAGCAAGCCACCCAGATAGAAGCAAGCCACCCAGATGGAAGCAAGCCATCCAGAAGGAAGCAAGACCCAAAACAACGGCCCTTTTCAGGGCCACCAAATCCTACGAAAGAGGTCCAAGTTCCTGTTTTCACTTGTTTTGAATAAAGTGCAAATTTTTCTCTTCCAGACAAAAATTTTTGGGGGAACGCCTGCTTGCATCCCGGGGCGCTCGTCAGGACAGTGCCTGCCACCAAACTTTGACGAGGTCAACTGATAATGCTAAATTATCAGGTTAAGATGTTTTGGCAACAAAAGAAAGAACATTTTGCCGGCCCCCTGCCAGGCCGGCTAAAAATGGTTTCTTTGTGCTTAAAACATACTTAACCTACTCCCGCCCTGCCTCCCCTCTCGAGTCACCACCTGACATATTGAGAGAAAAAATGAATGCCGAAAGCGTCCGCGCTCTCGCTTTTATAAGGGAGTGCTGCCTCGCACATGCGCAGTAGGGACATGCAAGCAGGCGCCTGCGCACCGGAAGAAACCTCCAGGGGAACATCACATTTAAGAATGCTAAATTATCAGGTTAAGTATGTTTTAGGCAAAAAGAAACCATTTTTAGCCGGCCTGGCTGGGGGCCGGCAAAATGTTCTTTTTATGTTTTTTGTGTTTATTAATTTTTCCGAGAAAGTGTGTAGTAAGTACAAGTTTGATTAGCTTTTTTATGTTTTATGGGGAGCATCATCTCATTGTGTATTCATTCGATAGGCGATCAAGGCAGGAATAAACTGCTGAAAATTTTACTGTTTGCTGGATGTCTACCGTGGTTCTTTCGTAGCCAGTCAGGGGCTGACTTTTATTTCTTGTCTTCACGACCACGAAGCCAATTTTCGCCATCTTCTTTTGTTTGCAAGTCTCCCTTTAATTTGGTTAAGATAATAGGAACAAAGATGGTGCTTAGTTGATTGTGTGGGTCATGGTTTTCCAGCTCTCATCGAGACGATCGATTTGGTATATTGGAATGTCGAAATCGGTCAAAACTTGACAAAGTTATCGCATTTTTGCCGGATTCGAATTTTTAGAGTATGGAAGCGAGCAGCGAGCCAAGTTCGAGTACAAGTTTCATACTCGGCTCGGCTTGGCTCGAATTTTTCGACAGACTGTTTCACCCTTGTTTGGGTTCTTCAGTAGAGAATACTCTGTGGATAAGAGCTTAGGCACCTTGCTGGTGATAAATATACAAGCTCAAAACTGGACTGGCTTCAGCAAGCTAAAAAGTAGAAACTACTGCTTGTATGGGGGGCTCCATTCTACTGAAAGTTGCATACTCACATTTAGGCCTATTAATGGCAGTTGATTACTTACATCAAGCTGCTCTAACCCATAGAGACCTCCTGTAGCTTCTTTTTAAGTAATCAACTGACGTTAATAGGCCAAAATGTGGGTATCTAACATTCAGCAGAATGGAGCCCCATACAGGCAGTAGTTTCTGCTTTTTAGCTAGTTGAAACCAGTTTAGTTTTGAGCTTGTGAATTGACCACCAGCAAGATGCCTATTGCCTACGCTCTCATCCACAGAATATTCTCTAGGGACAAGTCTACACAAGGCCAACACTGTATATCTGGAGGTCTCTATGGTCAAGAACAGCTTGGTTTTAAGTAATTAACATTGTTGAAGTAGCAGCCAAGTGGATATTTTCTCCAGACTTAATGTTTGCGGCATACGACGCTGTGACGTCCTCGTTTCTGCCATGGGGGTGTTTTAAAATTTGTCAAGAATATTCGTCGTTCGCTTTAGTGTAGCCTATTTTAAGGGATACCTTATAATTTTTCCTGGTATGTTTGTGCTTCCTGTTTTTAAGTCAAGATATATCTACTAAAGATATGCCTGGTGTAAAAATCCATTGCATAAACAGACATTCAGGATAGACATGATCTGTAACATTGTATGTAGTCCACGTTGTTGGTGCAAAAACATTTCAGTTCCGGCAACAAGCTGCATATTGCACATGGAAGCTGCTCACATGTTGTAGTTTTCAAATCTGCCGGGAGACACTCCCGGAAGTGACGACGTATACCCGTGATGACGTCATCAAAATGGCTACCACGCGATGTACTAAATATCTCTTATCTCCAGAACTAATTGATCAATCCTATCGTGCGACCTATTATTGGAAAGATAATTTAATTTGCTAAAAAAAAATTTCTGAACAATATATGCCATAAATCTGTTACTTTTGGTTCAATCTGAAGAAAAACATAATACGACTGCTGTGCAATGCACTAATACTCAATTATCTCCGGAACTAATCAATCAATCTTTTCGTACGAACTATCGTTGGAAAGGTAATTTAATTTGCTAAAAGAAATGCCGGAACAATGTACGCCGTAAATCTATTAGTTTCTGCATAATTTGAAGGAAAACACATTATGACGTCCTCAAAATGGCGACCATGCAATATACTAAATCTCGTGTATCTCCGAAACTAATTGATAAATCTTATCTTGTGACCTATCGTTGGAAAAATAATTTCATCTTCTAAAAGAAATGCCTGAACAATGTATCCCGTAAATATTTTAGTTTTTGTTTAATGTGAAGAAAAACATAATGTGTATGTAATTATTGTTGCTTTATGTGGTTCTTTTGGAAATGGTAAATCCACCCAAAACCAAAACTGGTAGAAAACCCGCCAAGTTTCCAAAAACGGTCGGCCTTTGACGGTAGTGATATCATTCCACCAGGGAAAGGCCGCCAAGGTTAAACCTATTAGCCAAGTTAATCGCACATACTAATAGTTCGAAAGTGAAATGAAAACTAGAAGATTGCTACTAGCGATAGCAATCTTCAAGTTTTCATTTAACGTCCAAAGTATTATTCGGTGTGATTAACTTGGCTAATAGGATTAACCTTGGCGGCCTTTCCCTGGTGGAATGTTATCACTACCTTCAAAGGCCGACCGTTTTTGGAAACTTGGCGGGTTTTTCTACCAGTTTTGGTTTTGGGTGGATATCACAACTTTCATAGGACTGTGAACGTACATAAGGTTACACCATCTGTTTAGGATGCTTTAATCTCATTTTTGCACACACTAAATAACAATCGCTGATTTCGTTCGCTTCGCTCACTCAAACAGCGCATCCCCTTCAGTTGTTTTGTTTATTCCTGCAACTTCCCCTTAATTTTTCAAGATTTCGTTTACATTTAGTCAGGCAGAAACCCCCGAAGGTCGCTGTTACTAAAACAGCAGAACGCGAAGCATTTTTTTGGGGGGTTATTAACAAAAAACCCATTAGCTCGTGTATGCTCGTATTGTTGCGTAACCATCATGTAACGTGCATCCCTTTATTCTTACGCAATCCACGGCAACGTTAATGTTTCTTTATTTTGTCCTTCGTTACAGTTCAGTCTTTAGTTCGTCCAGGCTTTTACAATAAATGTAAGGACCAGTCTTGATTGTTCAAGCCATTGTTGCTCGAAATCTTTGGTTGCAACTTGGAAAAGAAACGAAATTTAAATTCGCTTCGCTCACTCAACCAGCGCATCCCCTTCAGTTGTTTTGTTTATCCCTACGACTTCCCCTTAATTTTTCAAGATTTCTTTCACATGTAGTCATGCAGAAACCCCCGAAGGTCGCTGTTACTAAAACAGCAGAACGCGAAGCATTTCTTTTTTGGGTTATTAACAAAAAAGCCCATTAGCTCGTGTATGCTCGTATTGTTGCGTAACCATCATCTAACGTGCATCCCTTTATTCTTTCGCAATCCACGGCAACGTTAATGTTTCTTTATTTTGTCGTTCGTTACAGTTCAGTTTTTAGTTCGTCCAGGCTTTTACAATAAATGTAAGGACCAGTCTTGATTGTTCAAGCCATTGTTGCTTAAAATCTTTGGTTGCAACTTGGAAAAGAAACAAAATTTAAATTAAATTTGCCGGTGGCAAATTTCAAAACCCTCCCACGCATTTGTCCTGACCCCTACAACCCCCAAACCAACAAAAGGACCATCCTCAGATCACCATGCATCCGTGTGCAAAAATTCAGGTACGTAGGCCTTCGCAATTTTGCGCTAGCCATGAGCAAAAAGTCTATGGGATTTAACATGGGAAAAATCTTATTAGCTAGACAGCTAGCTAGCTAGACAGTAACATAAAAACAACGTTATTCACGCATCTTTTTCTCTATGATTGGTGGACACTCATCCTTTAAATTTTAGTTTTTCTTCATCTCTGACCCTTCCCCTTACATTTTCCACAATTTGAAACATTTCTGTCGCATTGGGATTTATCCTCAACATGCCAAAATATGCTTTGAGTTGCTTACAGTTAACAGACACATGTCTGCTTGTGAGCCGCCTTTATATCATTAACAATCAATTTTTAACAATGGGATGATCTACTGTTACTTGTCGGCGACACACTAGCGTGTGTCTAGATTATTAAAGTTGTATCGTATGGTTCACAGTCCGTCACTTGAGCAGTGGTCTTCACAGACGCACGGAATTATACAGGCAAGTCATTGTTTAATATGACATCTCGTACCTGTCTTAGTACACTTGCAAGTCTATAGAGGCTACGTTGCCCCAGCAGTTGTCATCCATCCCAGAAAATCAATTCAGCCTATTCTTGTTGTCTCCCCTTAAACGACTGTCTGAACTGTCTTGTTATTACTCTGATTCTGATAACCTCATTCTGCAGTATATGAAGGCCTGCGATGCTAACCGTGTGTGCTTACCTATTTTGTTTTACTTGTGATGACTTCAGAATGCTGTCTGCCCTTCCTGGTGTTGCAACACAGGCTGAGCAAAGTTTTCATTCTAGCAACTACCTGCTAACTTACAACCAATCATTGAAATTACAGCCATTTCTAAATGCAGCTTTGTGATGGTGGATCGCCGTTAAACTGGTGTCTGTGATGGATTAAGCTCCTTAAGAATACTTATTATAATGTTAATGGCACGGCGAACCATGGATGAGGAATTCACATCATATCCTAGTAGTGGGAGAAGATGTGCATTTATTGAAACCTTCGTGGATGTTTTGACGTGAATGGAAGGCTACCTGGGATAACACTTTACTTTCGTGGTCAGCTTTGCTTCTGGTGGATTTGACCAGTCCATAATTTCCACTGGTGCATCAATGATTTTTTTCTTCTCTGGTGTAATTTACAATTGGTAACGGGGCATCACATGAAAACTTAGTCGTGTGTGAGGTACTTGTAGAGGATTCGGGCAAGCTTATTCTGCTTTATTCTTCGATTATCCTAGGTTGAGAGTGGCTGTCACAGACATACTTTCTGGTGGGTGAAAGATGAGACATACCTGTTCCATAGAATGAGTTCGTCGATGTACTGAAGGTTGTATTATGATGCATATTATCAATTGCAGCCTAAGTGAATACATTATAGATAACAAAACGCAGAATAAACCCAACTTTAATTACACATATAAAGTGGCAATAATTATGTGTATATTATGTTTTCCTTCAAATTAAACAAGAGAGACTTACGGCATAGATTGTCCTTGTAGTTCTTTTGGCAAATTAAATTATATTTCCAACATTATGTTGCAGGATAATATTGATATATTCGTTCCGGAGATAGTATAGATTAGTATATCGCATGCCGGACATTTTTATGACGCCGTAATATGTTTTTCTTTATATTAAACAAAAACTAATATATATTCGGCTAACAATGCTCTGGCAATTCTTTTAACAATGTATTCGTGCCGGAAATACACAAGATTTAGTATATCGTATGGCAGCCATTTTTAGGACGTCATAATGTGTTTTCCTTCAAATTACGCAGAAAATAATAGATTTACGGCATACTTTGTTCCGGTATTTCTTTTAGCAAATTAAGTAACCTTTCCAACGATAGTTCTTACGAAAAGATTGATCGATTAGTTCCGGAGATAATTGATAATTATCATATCACACAGCAGTGGTATTATGTTTTTCTTCGAATTAAACCCAACCTAATTGATTTATGGCATGCATTGTTCAGTCATTTCTTTTAGAAAATTAAATTATCTTTCCAACAATAGGTAGCACGTTAGGATTGATCGCTTTGTTCCGGAGATAAGAGACATTTAGTACGTCGCATGGTGGCCATTTTGATGCGTCATCACGAATTACGTTTTCACTTCCGGGCGTGTCTCCCGGTGGATATGGAAACTACAATGTGTGTACAGCTTCCATGTGTTATATGCAGTTTGTTGCCGGAACTGAAATGTTTTGGCACTTTTTGACGCTAACAGCATGTACAAATGTGCATACAATGGCAATTCATATTGGCCCGTAATAATGGCAGTGATAGGACACACACATTCATTCCAGTATATCTGATCATTGCCATTTTGAAAGCAGCTGTTACTAGGTTATACTTGCTAGGCTTTGCTAACACACATGACCTCGCATGTCAGTTTGTGCTCTGGTGTAAACTCCTGCAAAGATCATTGAAAGCGTTTGTCGAAAATTTGCAAATTGAACTTGAAGTTTGCTACGAATTTTGAAGTGGAACAGCATTTTTTTAGGGCTGTTCCGATACCGGTACAAGTATCGTATCGGTGCAGACATCATGGTATCGGTATCGGTATCGGATCGGCACGATCCATTTTCAGCCGATACTTGCAACCGATACTAAATTAATTATTTTTTCTGTGGTTGTGCAACTTAGTTTTTTTTGTTCACCCTTAGGTAATAAATAGCTTTGCCTTTTCTTGCAACTGAATTATTTTTTTAATTTTATAACTCGGGTCTACTACTTGTCTGCAGACTCAGAAAGATATGATTGGTAGGGATCGACTGGATACCGTTTTGCGTGATCCGGGTCGATTCCGGATAATTTGATGTCAGTGCCGGATCGGTTCCAGATCTAGGTGCCGGATCCGGACCGGTACTGGATACCAGGTAATTCACACACAAAAACGAAATAAAGCCGTTTTATTTTTTCCCCCTTATAAGTTGCAGCTATGGTGTTAATTTTCGCTTTGTTTCACATTATTTTCTTACATTAAACACGTAGAGGTCTTACGCTATTATGAGTACCAGTATAGTATAATTGCATGTAGGCTACAGAACTGTTTTTGCAATGTTGCTAAATTCTGTAAATTTTTTTTGAAACAAAGCGCTCATTAGGTTAAACAGAAAACATTTTTCTAGTTGAAGGATTTCTCATTGATTAGCCAACTGCTTCATTTCGAAAAATGCATATTTGTGAAACCAGTATGTAGTCCACTTATTTATTTTAGATTAAAATTATCGATTTATTGCCACTTCAAAACCGTTTCTAAAACACCCGACGCACTCTCGATTCAAAACCCCGTTTGCAAAGAAAAACCGCCATTGCATACAACGGAGGTGTAATTCCGACTGAAGTAGGTACTTTGGCACGCCTATTTTGGATTCATTTAATTTAATATCATCTTTTAATTACCTTAATTGATGTTTTTATTGGCCTTGTCGTCAAAATTGACGTGAAATTGCTTTTGTTTGTTAAAACTAGACCTTGGTTCAAGCTGTCGTAACTCAACAACGCAACAAACGGCCGCCATCTTGGTCGCGTTGGGATTCCCCGATTGGCTCGTGTATAGCACGTGATCACGATCGCGAAGGGGGCCAGACGCAAGTGACGTCACGCGAAGCGAGTCAAGGTCACAGCCATTGAAGCTAGCACGTGCGCGTCTATTTATGGACAGCCGGCAGAGAGTGGGAGCGCGACGGCTGCCGTAACCTATCACCGATAGCGAATATAAATTGGAATAAAACAACTTTAAACTACTCCTACGGTATTAAAAACTTTAAAAAAGGATTTCGGAAGCCATAAACAACGCTGTAATGGAAGAATAACCAGAGGACCATCGTTTCAAGGTATCTCATGTACTGCAACGGAAGATGAATATTTTCGTAAGCGCATTTACGTAGTCGAACTTCAACCTTTTTTTTTAGTTATGAAACGTAATACGATTATCCCAAGTACATTTTTGTGCACTAATTTACACTGTAATTATTACATCTGCAATTTTTTATACACGTAGATCGCTTAGTTATTTTACGTAGATTTATTTTACCGAGGCATGCAACATGTTTGCTGCGACATGTTTTGGTTGTGTTGCAACCGGTATCCGGCTCAATATAATGGCCGGATCCGGATCTTGCCCGGATATTGCATTATCCGGCGCCGGATCCGGATGTATCCGGACTCGGTCGATCCCTTTTGATTGGTAAACCTAAGTTAAGCTATTTGCGTCTGTTTTATCTTTTGTCGTTCGTAAGTATCGGTATCGGATCGGTTTTGCCGATACTTTGTATGCCTGCATCGGTATCGGTATAAAATGTGGTACTGTATCGGAACAGTCCTAGCATTTTTTTCCTAACTATTTAATCGTCCAATATTTCTTTTGTAAAAAATAGGGTGAAAACTTGCCGGATGTAAAAGAGGAAATAGACTCGGAAGTATCTACCATAGCCACTTCCTGCCAAAATATTGCAACACATGACGTAAACACCTCTATCTGTTGAGCTTGACTAAATATTCAACTCATCTTCACATGCGTAACCTGAAAAAAAATTTTAAAAAGTATCTAATATTTCTTTTTGTAAAATTAGTCTGAACAACTGCTTGCCATAAAGGAGGAAATGGACCCAGATGTATCCACCTTTGCCACAGCCTACCAATGTATTGCAACATATCAGGTAAGCACTGCTAAGTATTGATCTTGAATAAAATCAATTTTGATACGACAATGACGATCGACATATACAGTTAACCTGAAAAAGTATCTAATATTTTCCTTTGAAAAAATAGGGTGAACAACTGCTTGATGTAAAAGAGGAACCGGACGCAGAAGTATCCAGTACTGCCACTGCAGCACAATGGGTAAGCATAAAAAATTAACCATCTTTTACTATGAATGTTCGAAATCAATACATCACAAATGCATCGCTCAAATTCAAAAATACTGAATGTATTTTTATTTTTTTTATTTGAGCGTTGCAACGCTCATCTATTGGGTAAGCATAGTAACTATTGAGCTTGATTAAGTATGCACTCAACTCAACACATTTTCGTCAATCTCCGCCCTCTTAATCAATACATCCGAAACCCTCACTTCCAAATGGAAACAGCCGACTCCATCCGACACTCGTTGCTCCCATCCAATTTGACAATTTCTTTAGATCTTGCGGATGCATACCTACAGATTCCGCTGCATGCCTCTATCCGGCACCTCTTCAGTTTTATTTTTGCCGGCAACATTTACGAATTCCTCTGCCTTCCCTTCGGGCTAAACGCAGCCCCTCGGATTTTTACTTTAGTATTTCGCCCAGTCATCGCTCACTTCCATCAACAAGGCATCCGCATCCACGCATTCCTCGACAATTGGCTACTCCCTCACCAAAACCGACCTGCACTACTCGCCAACCTCACCGTCGTCTCATCTTGTTTGACTCTCCTCGAATTCGGCACCAACGTCCCCAAATCTTGCTTCCAACCAGCCCAGGTTTTCACCTTCCTCGCAGTATTCTTCGATCTCCCGCAACAAACAGTCATGCCGTCCTCGGAACGCATCACCAATCTTCTCGCCTTGGCTAGGTCATTCCTCCGCATTCCACAATACACCCCCTTTCGGGACCTCAGTTCCTTGATCGGGACAATCGACTCTCTCGCCGATCTCGTTCCTTACTGTCGGTGGATGGCACGCCCGTTCCATTACTTTCGGTCAGACGAATGGGCTAACCCTCTTTCTGCGCTCTCGCTTCCGCCCCATCCGCTCCGTCCTTCGTTTCCCTTAGCAAATTTAACTTTTTGGATGGATGTTCTGATCTTTACAATGACAGTTCCACTACACAAACCCACTCTAGACATCCACCTCTTCACAGACGCCTCCCTGACGGGTTGGGGAGCCCACATCGACAACATGACCATATCGCGAACGTGGGACCCCAACCTTTCTGAACATATCAATCTGCTCGATAGCTAGGCAGTCCTGTTGGCTCTCACTCACTTCAGTCGTCTGGTTACAAATCAGGTCGTCCAAGTACATCTCGACAACACCACCGCAGTTGCCTACCTGTAGAAAGGGGGCGCACACGTTCTCGATCCCTCCACCTCCTAACATCGAACATTTTTCGCCTCTGCATTCGCCACTGAGTCCGCCTCCATCTACTTCAAATTCCTGGCAGCTGGAATGTCATTGCTGACTCCCTTTCCTGCCATTCCCCACCGACAAGCGAATGGACCCTGCACTCCTCCGTCTGCAGCACTCTCTTTCTTCTATGGGGACAGCCTATGGTCGACCTATTTGCCACGAGGTTCAATGCCAGACTTCCCGTCGTCAGTCCCCTTCCGGATCCCCGTCCCTGTGCCGTTGATGCTCTGACCCTGAATTGGAACCATCTCTTCGCCTATCAGGGTTCCCACCAACCTGGAAAACCTGGAAAACACAGGGAATTTAAACTACATTTCAAACTCAGGGATAACTCAAGGAATTCTCTGATATTTTACAAAAAATCTGGAAAACTCGGGAAAAAAATTAAAGATTTTAAGTAATGCATTTCCCATCTATAAGCTTCAGCCTTTTACTAGTAAAATGTGTGAAAAAAATTCCTTCCTAAAATTATGGTAAATAGCCAGGAAAATAACTCCATCAACTCTGGAAAACTAGGAAAACTCTGGGAAATTGATTTCAGTATTTTGGTGGGAACCCTGCTTTATGCCTTCCCTCCACCAAAGCTTCTCCCCATAGTGCTCCGCAAGATTGCGACAACCAACGGGATTTTTCTACTTGTCACTCCAATTGGCCGGCGGCTGCATGATTCTCTGCACTCCTCATCCTACTCATCGACGTGCCCTGCCGCTTTCTGCTCCTTACGGAACTTCTCACACATAACAACGGTACGATCCGCCATCGCAACCCACAATCCCTACAACTACACGGGTGGCTACTATCGTCCGACTCTTCGAAGTGTCAGGTGTTTTTACAGAACAAGCCCTTCGCATCGCCTCCAGGGCTGTTCGATCATCCACCACAAAAATCTGTGATAGCCACTGGCAACAATGGCTTCATTGGTGTGTCTCTCAACAAGTTGATCCAGGCACCCCCTCTGTTCCTGACCCCCGAATCCTGACATTCCTCTTAAACGACGACCTAGGCTCCACCATCCTGGTTTACCATTCCGCCCTGAATACAGTGTTCAAGGCAGTCGGGAACATTGGTTTGCTTGACGATTTTCGCATCTCTTCTCTTATCCACTCCTTCGTAATTGACCGTCCTCGGCTCCCCAAGCAGTTTCCCGATTGGGACCTTTCCATTGTCCTCACTGCGCTTCTCTCTTCTCCTTATGAGCCCTTATCCGATTGTCAACTTAGTCATCTTACCCGCAAGACTGTCTTTTTAATCACGCTGGCATCCTGTCTTCGCTGCAGCGAACTCCAAACTCTGTCTGACACCGCTTCCGATTGTTTCTTCTTGGACAACTACTCCGGCGTTACCCTAACACCTAGGGCAACGTTCCGGGCAAAGACTCAGAAGTCCAACGAACGCCCAAAACCTTCATCATTCCTGCGCTCTCCAACATTTTCAGCGATGACCAAGAACGGGCCCTGTGTTCAGTTCGGGCCCTCCGGTTCTACTTCAAAGCATCCAAGCCGCTTCGACGTGGTCACTACCCAGTTGTTCTTACCCTTCGTTTCCAAGAACGGTGAAACCTTGATACAGATGATAGCTACATGGATCAAAACTGTCATTGTACAGGCCTATGATGCCCTTAACGTTAGCTGTGCAGAACAATTCGTGTCACTGCTCACCAATTACGTGCGATCTCTGCTTCCTGGGCACATCACAGTAATGTTCCTGTTACCGACATCTTGGAGTCTGCTTCCTGGCGTAGCCCGACTGTCTTCACGTCCCATTACCTTCGGGACATGTCCCATCATGCTGATGGTTTGTATCGCATTGGGCCGTTTGTTGCGGCCCGACTTATGTTGTAACCCCCTTAAGCACTATAAAGCTTCTTTGGAATTTAGCTTCTTTGTGCGAAGTTTATCTTTCTGGGGAACCGCTCGCTACCCTAGGGGGTTTGTCTGATGGCGCTCGCCGCCTTGACAAAGTCTGTAGAATGCTAAAAATTAGGTAATGTATATTTTCACGGCAACTAGAAACTTCAAAATACCAGTGTTACCTGGTTGATTTTGGTTTCTATTGCCTTCTGAAAATATACATTACCTTCTTCCCACCCTCCTCACCTCTTGCCGCCATCAGGGCAAACAGAGGCAAACAGAGGATCGAAAAGATGAACTGGACCGCTCCGTCTGAGTATTTCTTAAGATGAAGGCTGCACAGTAGAATGTTCGGTGGGTAGTGACGCGGATGGATCTCTTCAAACTTTCTCTAAGTCAAACAAAATTGGGGAAGGAGAATGCTAAAAATTAGGTAATGTATATTTCCAGAAAGCAATAGAAACTATTATCAACCAGGTAAACTGGTTTTTTTCAATGTGCGCTACTATTCTGTGTGTATTTATTTTGCTACCATAATGTCTGTAATGTTGGCTTCCCAATAATACTCGTACGGGAAAGATGAACGCTGTACGCTGTGGTAAACAATCCCAACATTTAAACAAAGTGTGACACATTAACGGGCTAAATAACAAATATAAAAGTATTTTTCTTTACCTTGTCATTGTTGTAGCTTCCAAATAAATCCTTCAGTCACTAGTGTAGCGGTGGCCGGCATGAATGTACTTCTACTTCCACGTACGATTGTTGTAAGACGGGAGAGTGAGCGCTTCCCCGCATCCGCACATCCGCCTGCCGCTGTTTTGTACAGCCTCCTACTGCATGGTTCAGCACCACAGCCCCGTATTACAATGCACTTTTGTTACTCCAGCTCTGCCAGACCAACAATGGTTCTTTATTACAGCTGTTATGACTTAATCCTTTTTTACGATTTGAATCGTCAGCTCATACGTAATAATCCACTCGCTTGAGCGTAATTCTCTTAGACGATAACGCTACAACGGGCAGCCATCTTGAATGGCTAACAAATTGCTGCCCCTTGAGAATGAAACTACGGCGCGAAAAATGAAATAATACTACGGGATTGGTTCGTCTGATTGATATTACCTAATGCTGATGCCCGTCCCAAAACAGTTAATATTAGGTAAACACACTGAAATTTTATAATTTAGTAAATTATTTCAATTACGATGGTTGTTGCAAAATTAAGGACAAAATGTTGGATGTGCTTATCGGTGTCGGCACACTTTTAAAAATAATATCGGATGGGTAGTCATTATCGTTGCATGTAACCTTATGTATAATAATTATGTTTACTTTTAAACCAAAATAGAACGAAGAGCTGCTTATTGGGAAACAGGAACCGGACCTAGATATGTGTATTTCTGACAATAGTAACGCAGACCAGGTAAATACCACAAGCGCTATAGTAATATATCCATATTTTAGGCGATGAAAAAAATTTGTTTGGTTTACGGGCGGAGGCCCACATTGAAACATCAGGCAACCAGGCTTTTTTTTTATTTTTTTATTTTATTTTGACAGGCTAAAAAGGTAATTTTTGGCAAATTTTTTAACACCATTTTAAACACAAAAGTTACAAAACGTAGTGTATTATAAGATTAAGTACCAATACGCAGGTTTCTCGCTTGGTTTTTCTTACGCTAATAAAAGTATAAGCAGCCTCTGTTTAGAGATACCGTCTTGTAAATAATAAGCACTTGCTTATCAAATGCAGTAAAGTTCGTTTACAACGAATTTCAAGGGGTTTGGAACTTTACTTCGTTATAACAAAATTCGTTAAAAACTTATAACGAATTTCTGAAATTTTCAAAAAAAATTCGTTATAGACGAAAATAGGCCTAAAACTTAATCTTTTAAGCAGTATGAATGTCTACATATGTCCAAAAAAAATCATCCCAAAGTCAGTAACAACATCGAAGCTTTGAAGGTAAACTACGAGGCGAAAAACGCAATTTTCGGCCAAAATAATTATCGAAATGAGAAAAGCTATAATTCTCTATCTGGCATGTTCTGCATCGATTTCTGTAAAAGAAACGTTGTTACCGATGTCTATAATTTCATAAAAAGCACTTTAGTTGAGTTCAGACACTATCAAATTTGCAAAAATGTCGTTCTCATTCTATTTTTCCGAAGTTAGAAAGCAGAAAATTGGTTATTTTTGATCAGCTGTAGCGGCCGAACCATTTGACTACGTGCGACTATTTGATGCCCGGTCAACATCATTTAGCTTGTTTCTGATTGGTTGGCTGGAATCACAGTCCACAGGGGAGCGCTTCGCACGCACTATTATATACATCGAGAATTAGTGTAATCAGAAATAGTATGACGCAAGCATTTGTTATAATGGCTGGAATTGAATGGCCACTATACATTTGTGATTCGTTGGAAAGCTGGATTCCCTCTCTATCCAGGCCTCTCAACATATTTTCTCGATGGCATTTGACATTGACCAATCTGGCGTATTGTAGTAGCCTGTTTCTGGCTGTTTCAAGCTAACTTTCCAAAGCATTTGAAGATCGCGAATAGTCCTTGGCCGGTTGGCGTCACGTGACCGGTTTGGCGCGTTCTCATTGGCTGATGCGCGATTTCAACAAGGACGCTGCTGCTCGCTTCACAGTTCAGATACGCGCAGTTCAGCTCCTAACAGAAACGAAAGCGTTTTAAGGGAACGATCGTTGTAGAAATAAAAAAAAAATTAACACGAATTAAATGGCTTTTGAGAGTTAACTCTGGTAAGCATTAATCATTTCATGGCAGGTATAATAATCAGTGTTTATGTGCTCGATGAAAATACTATTGAAGGCTTAATGCTGTGGATAAGAGTTAGGCCTATTTACCGGTGACGGGAAAAAAAAGGTTTGACCTGCACCATTTTTAAAGACCCGCACGCGCCTGTAAACCAAACAATTAACTTTGCGTGGCCTTACAGGGAAAAGAAATTGTACGCAACTGTTTCTTTATTTTATATTTTTGAACAGGGTGAACAAATTTTTGATGTGGCACAAGAAGATGAGGTAAGCAATACACTTTTAAACAGCATGTGGTACAAATAACACGTCATTGTAATATTATAACAATTAACAATAGTTTGTTTTAAAAAATCATAGGACGAAGAGCTTTGTGCAACAGAGGAAGAGAAACTGGATTTTGCTGCCCCCATAGCCAATTCAATAAACGTTACAGTAGGGCAGGTTGGTTACAGAAAAGTTGTGGTACCTCTAGAATAAAAAAAAAATACCAATCAGATAATTACGTGATAGTTTTTTTTTTTTTTAGTACACACAGGGTGAAGAGCGGCTAGATGTGGATCAAGAGGTGGATGTTCCCAGTGCTATTTCCAAAAATATTAGTATACAAACTGATGATTTCAGCGTGCTTACACCACCACAGCAAGCAGATTTAAATCATTTGCCATCAAACAGTTATTCTACTCAACGTGTACAATGTAGGTATAAGCGTCGGAAGCCAGCAATGGCTAAACAAGTGACCAAACGAGCAACTCCACAGGTTACTACTGAGGTGACTAACCAAGTAACTCACCAAGAGACTGAAGTTGAATTCCTTGATTACAATCAGGCCAAGTCATTTGTAATAAACGTTGAACGCAGTATAGAATTGGATCATCTTTATCCGGTTCGTTTTGGCATGCCACCGCCGCCACCTGCTCCTCCTCCTCCACAGCACGATACACCTCCTAGTGCCACAGATGCGACGAATCCTTTGCAAAAACTGGCAGACATATATTCCTCCAGCAGTGACGAGTCCTGTAACAATGTCCTCAAGTCTGAAACTGACAGTGATTATGTGCCGGACTATTCAGACCTTTCTGTTACTTCTGAACATTCCGATATTGCAGAACGCTCTGAAACGGACTCTGACTGTGATAATGGGCCAGTCACTGAAAAGTCTCACACCGTGTACGAATCATGCCTCAACGAACTACTGCGCAGATGTACAGTGTGTGGTTGCTTGGTTACGGAAAAGCATCAATCTAGTCATGGCTTGCAGCTAATAGTGCGAATGACTTGCAGTGATGGCCATGACACTGTGTGGCGATCTCAGCCGAACTTAAATCAAACATCCATTGACGAGGATGATTAGGATTTGCCATTTATCTGTCAATAATTATAAAATCGAATTTGATTAATGTTGATCTCAGGATTTTTAACCTCGGCATCATTGCTCTGAAGTGTGAGCACTGGCAAACTTAATTTTGGCAATAAAAAAAAGAAGAATAAAAAAAATAATACTGATTCTCATAAGTATCCCAGTGGAAAAAGGTAATGCATGGCCTCCTCAAACTGAAAGGTGTAGACCGATTTATCTGGGACTTTAATCAGGGTTCGTAGACTACTTAATTTTAAGTCCTTTTTAATTTTGGCATTTGTAAGGACTAAGGCTGTGCAGATACCAATACAGTTACTGGAACCGGGACCGACTGCAGGTACCACTGGTACCGGTATTGGACCGGCACCGGGTAAACAAGTACCGGTAAAAGTACCGGTATCGGCTTTTTTCCAGAATCTGCATTTTCGTATAATAATATGGCATATTCCCAACGCTACTAAAAATTAGCCTGCAACAAGTCAATAAAGAATTAGGCCTATGATTATAAAATGTTAACATGATCTCGTTGAGCAATAAAGTGTTTAGCGAAGAATTTCTTTGTAAAAGTGTTACGTATGTTACACCATTAAATTATTAACGTATCGGGACTGTATTGACTATCAAGTTATTGTTTGACATCGGCATTGGCACCGGCATGGTATCAGCATCGGCACAGTATATGCACATGACCAAAAGTACTGGTTCTGGTAAAGGAATCAGATAAACGGGCACCGGTATCGGGGAAAGTGGCACCGGCACAGCCTTAGTAAGGACCTTAAAAGTGCTTAATAAAAAAAAGAAAAATTGGTTCGCTGGCCCTGCCCACACTGCTTTTTTGACGGGAAATAAAAAGAAATGTGGCAAAAATTAGCAAGTGTAAATCAAAAAACTACCATTCTTGCCATTAAATAATTTTATGGACACGTGGCAAGCAGAAATATGAGAATTATGGACCCAAAATAAAATATAATTCCTCAAAATGTAAGGCAAAATAGGGTTAAAAAAAAATAAAAAATAAATTGCGCCCGCCTGCACAGATTACTAAAGAAAAAGGCCCGAGAACCAACTTTCTTTTTTTAAGCAGCCTTAGAAAATATAGTACAAATGTCTTAAATGCTTTAAAAAAAGATTAAATTACATTTTTATTTACAAATGTAATTACATTTGGGTGTTATAAATGTAATTTAATGTGGAATAGTTGAAACTCATGTTTTATTCAATAAATTATTGAATGCCAACTTGCTCTCTAAATTTGCATAGCTTACAATCTTGGTAATCGCGCATCAAGCCAGCCTCGCAGAGACTCGGTACACAACTCGCTCGACTCTTTCCATGCGTAAGAGATGGCCAGCATGAGGTGTATCCTTTCCAGTGAGTGCTTTGGCTCTGGGCGAATCCCAACGCACCTACTGTAAGGATAGGCCCTGCGTCACTGGGACGACCTGGCATCGTCACAGGGATTCCCCCCTCTGTAGCTACGGCCCACCTGATTAGCTGGTACATCGAAAACTACAAACGCAAAGGAAAAAATAACATAATTGATTACAGTGAGTAAGTAACGCGCACTGCGCATGCGCTTCCACAGCTCATGGCATATAGTTTACCAGGTACGTGCCAACGGTGGCAGGGTTTGAGTCCCTGCCAGGGTTCAAGTCCCTGTTCGGGTGCCAAACTTTAAGGCTAGGCCAGGGTATCCTTAACACTTAAATAAAGATATAGCGCTGAGCATTAGGGTTTAGTATCTGACTTTTGAGTTGCATAGCTTCTCTTACACATCACACTTGCTCATCCTGAGCCACCGGTTTGAGAACTGTCTGTGGGAGTGCGGTGCACCTTGTTGATATACTGATGGAGTGGGAGAGTTGATTGTGATGACGCTCTGGCCAGTGCCATCATGTGTACTGGGTTCATCATTACAATACCCTTCTTACTTTCACACTGTTAGGTACGGGAAACATGATTTCTATATGCCGACGAAAATATATAACCTATACCTATATCTATTCACTCATTGCCGGTCCCTTGGTTGCAGCGTCACTCCATATCGGTGAGGGCAATATATTTCCCCAGGACCAAGGCAGCGGTCCCGTTCCGGTCGCTGACGCATATTTCACGACCCTCAACGGGTTCTGCACACAATTCTTCGTACAACCTCCTCCGACATCTCCGCCTTGGTCTGAGGCCACGGTCATTTCCGACCATCTTTCAGCTGAAATAAAGTCTTCTAAAAAAAGGCTACGATCCAGCCAACTCCAGACTTGGACCTGGCAGGATTTTATAGCCGCATCCTTCTCAGTCCAAAAGAGACAGGAGACTTGCGTCTAATTTGTAATCTTCAGCCACTCAACCGGTATATTTGCAACAACCATTTTCGAATGGAGACATACTCCTGTCGCCATTCGCTACTACCACCCAACAGAACCATTTCTATCGATCTTTCGGACACTTACCTTTACATTCCTCTTCATGCGTCTGTCCGGCACCTCTCCTGATTTATTTACAATGGTACGGTCTGAGTTGCTTTGCCTCCCCTTCGGTCTCAATGTTGCCCCCCGTAGGGGTCGCACGAATAGGGAAAAAACATATTCGAATATTCGCCCAAAAAATGTTAGAATATTCGAGTATTCGTTCAAAATGTTTTGTTGCGTGTTTTGTTCGGCCTGAGTCCTCTCCCCACCATCGAAAAAAATCCGATTTTCATTAAATACCTAAGTTTTATTTAGTCTATTACCAATGCAAGGTATACGTAATATAGCCAAATGTTTAATTAAGTCTGCTAGGCATGGCAACATGGAAGGCATACAACATGGAAGGCATACATAACACAACTCCCCCCCAAAAAATGACGAATTGCTAACTGCAGTATAGAATGGACGTAATTCACCAATGGACGTCTTTCCCTTTCACGTATGATATTTAAGTTGACTTCATCTATCAACTGGTTACCATGGCCCTTGCCGACTTCCCCATTTTCTTTTTAAGTTTTTCCCACAGAAAAACTTGAAAACCAAATCAAAAATTAAAAAAAAACATAAAATTACACAGAACTTTTATTTTGCAAATATTCGAATGGAAAATATAATATTCGAATATGCTCTAACGAACGAATATTCGAATACTTGTCCGACTTCTAGCACCCTGCATCTTTATGGCTGTTCTGAAACCGGTTCTAGTGACCCTTCACCAACATTAAATAAAGGCAAGTGCCTACTTGAACGACAGGACCCTTCCCTATTAAGACAAGGTCGCACTTCTTTGCAACCGAGATTTCACCATCGGCCTCCTCCAGCATCTGGGCTTCACCATCAACCTTCCAAAATCTCGATTGGTCCTGTCCCAACGCTTTGTCTTTCTAGACGTCTTCGCAACAGTAATGCCTTCGCCAGAAAGAATTTCTGGTCTCGTCACAAACTCCGGGAATTCCTTCGCCTCCCAGTGTACACATTACTAGAACTCAACTCACTCATAGGGATGTTAGATTTTCTGGTGAATCTGGTTCCGTATGACAGGTGGATGACTAGGCCCCTACACCATTTCCTCATTAACGAGTGGCCCAACCACCATCTTCTACCTTCTGTGACCCGTCGACTTTTGCGACGTTTCCCTTCGAAACCCTGCTCTGGTGGATGGACATTTTTACTTTAACACAGGCAGTGCCCCTAAACAAGCAGACTGCAGACCTGCTCATTTTCATGAATGCGTCCCTCCAATGTTGGGTGGCCCACATTGACAACCACATGGCCTCCAGGACACGGCAAACGCAGGACCGAGCATACATCTATATTCTTGAACACCGTTCCGTTTTTCTCGGCCTTCACCACTTTCGCCATCTCGTCTCTGGGAAAGTGGTTCAGGTTCACTTCAACAATATGACCTCTGTGGCCTACCTTCAGAATGGGGGAGGGACCCGCTCCCGCTTACTCCATCAAGTTACATCACACAGCTCTCGCGTCTGCATATTACTGAAAACGACCGCTCTTTCCCTACATATCCTTGGCAGCCAAAATGTCATAGCAGACTCGCTATCTTTCCGGCCCCCACCAACAGGGAAATGGGCCCTCAAGAAGTCCATTTGTGAATCTCTGTTGTAATGATAACATAATAATAATATCTAGTTTGTCACGTTAATGCAACAGGACATGGAAGGATCGTAGGGGATCACTTCACTGACACCAAGAATTCTTGCTGACACCAAGCCTACTGCGTTACAGGAATGTAATTATACGCTAACATGCCTTGCAGTTGTGGTTTGCAGTGGTTTGCAGTTGCATAGTCTAGACTTGAATACAGCGAGTGACGGCGCCATCACCGCATCCCTCGGAAGCGAGTTCCAAACGTTCACCACACGCACTTAAAAAAAATTTTCTACAGTCTCAAGTGAACCTGGGTGCGACCAGTTTCAACGAGTGACCCCTAGTCATACTGTCCGAGCGGAGAAAAAAAAACGACCGTAGTTCACATCGTACTGGTTATGTAACAACAAGTAGGTCAGCGCCAGGTCGTTCTTCAACCTACCTAGTTCTAGGGAATCCACTTTCAGGACCTTCAATCTTTCGGAATAGCTCAACATAGATAGACCCGGTATTCTTTTAATGTACGAACGCTGCACCGACTCTACCAGATCAATATCCCCAATAAGATTCGGGGACCAGACCAGAGACATGTACTCCAAGATGGGTCTGACAAAAGAACAGAAGGCTAAAAACAGAGTCCTTCGATCTCCAGACGTGAAACATCGCCTGACAATAGCTGCCCGTTGGCGTGCAGTTTTCATAATGCTTTGGCAGTGGGCCGACCACTTTAGGTTGCTATCAAACCAAACCCCTAACATCTGGGGCCGTCCAATGGTGGACCTCTTCGCCATGAGGTAAAATACCAAACTTTGCCAGTTCGTCAGCTTGCTCCCGGATGAACAGGAATGGGCAGTGGACGCTCTCACCCTTCCATGGGAACACATGAAACCTCTTTCCAATACCCACACTACTTTCACTGGTCCTTCACAAGGTTGCCCGGTCCCATGGTCTTTTCATCCTAGGGGCACCGAAGTGGCCATCAGCCACATGGTTTCCCTTCTTGCTGAATCTTAGTCGACCTCCCACGTTGTTCCGGACCATCTGGACATGCTCTCCCAAAATCGAGGGTCTTTGTTGTTCCACCAACGACCGAGGTCCCTACTCTTACACAGGTGGCTACTATCATCTGACTCATCGAAGCAACAGGCATTTTTACAGACCAGGCCTCTCGTATCGCCTCTTAAAGCCGTTCGCTCCTCAACCAACAAGATCTACGACAGCCATTGGTTCCGATGATGGTTTCGTTGG
>JAHWFP010221050.1:0-27641 GCA_023313725.1 Lithobius niger
GGAGAATCGTTTTGCGGAAAGAAAAACAAAAATTCTCTAACCGAATTCCACTCGTGCCTCTATGAAATTTATAATTTGTGCGTTTTAGCACTCTGCTCCTTTCCAGCAAATTTCCCTTGACCTTCGGTCTTCGGGATATTAAATCTGGAAAGAAGTTTCGTGCTAAAATACACAAGTTATCAATTTCATAGAAACACTCGTGGTATTATAGGCGATAATCCTACACCTTCAGCAGTTAGTACTGAGCCTGCATCCAAAAAAGATAATATTATTTTGTACTGTTTACCACATACACAAGAAGGAGTGAGTGTGGCCTGTGGTGGTTGCAGTGAGTGCTGTTAACATCAGCGAAACTAGAAAAGACGTGAAAACCCCCTATCCAATAGCATGTTTCTGATACAAAAAGTAGGTTAACGAACGACACCATTGCATATCAACGCATGGAGACACGTCACCCTATCTCGTAGAGTGAAACGACCACACTGCTGGTGTCTAATTCTACAAACGACAGGCACCTAAGAGCACTTGAATTGATAGGCATCCAACATTTTGCTAACTTCACGACACCCCTTATGTACTTGCAAATTGCAACCGTCATCTAACCCCACAATCCTGAATATCGTGCAACAAAAACTAACTGACCAACTACAGCATAAATGGGGGTACAACCCATGCCTTGTAAATATGGATGGCTACACCAACCACAGCAGTATTCAAATCTTAAACAAGACAATGTAGAGACAAATACATATGAAAGCAAGGAGCTAATGCCTGAAGAAGACCAAGATACTGTATCAACACCAAATCGGAGTGGTTTGTCGAGAATTTGCAGAAACTGCGTCAAGTTTCCCTTTTTTGAAATTTAAGCGTACTTTTAGATCAATATCATGAGTTCATATTTTCAAAGTAAAACACCACATGGATTTCTTTGTACAGTACTATTAGGAATTTCATTTTATCATTAACATTGTGTGATTAAGAAATTTTAGTGTTACGCCAAAATAAATGATAGAATGAATTCTTTTAAAGGTTGAAGAAATGGGTGGCATGGTGAAAGCAGTTGTTAGTGGGATGCCAAAATTGAAAATCGAGGAGTGTGCTGCAAAACGTCAGGCACGTATTGACAGCGGACAAGGTACGTTTTTAATTTGAACTTCCTTACCTTCGATATGCTATTCAATTTTTATCTGCCTTGTATTCTAAACTCTTGGCCTGCATTCTTCCCATACTTTCATTGATTGAGGGCCTTGAGAATCGCTTCTTTCTCCGTCTTAGTGACGTGGTGTAGCGAACATGTCATCCATATACCTTTTCTTAATGGGCAGAGAAATTGGAGTACATTTTTTGATAGTGCAGGCGACCATGAATAACCCATCTGGATTCCAGTTACTTATTGGAAGGTATTGTTTTCAAAGGTCACATAAATGAACGACAGAATAGTTTTAAGGAGTTCCCGTCGAGTCCCATTCTGTTTTGTCAATATTTATTGTTGAATGGAATAATTTGCCCCAGGAGGTTGTAGAAACTGACTCTGAACTTGCTTTCATCAGAAAGCTCAAAGCTACTTTATAGCTTATGATTTGCAGCCATACTGTTTGATTGCCTTGCGTCTGTGGTGCTAGTGCGCTTCTTTTCTCATTGTTTTTTCTTCTTTTTTTTTATATTGCTTAATTGCTCCTTGGGGCATTGCAGATGCAGTTATTTCAAATAAAATAAATAAAAATAAAATAAAATATTTAAGTGCTTTGCTGAACGGTCTAACATGCTGAGAATAAGAGAGTTGGAAGGCTGGGGAACAGGGAACTGCATCGATCGAAACAAGTTGATGTTCAGGGTTGATGTTCAGACGAAATCTCAAACAGGAAGAGGACTTGCGTTGCAATCATCAAACCCACGTTTTCTTCTCCGAGCACTGCTACTGAATAAACTTGGAAGAATCATTGAGCATTCCACCTCATCCAATACAGCCGAGGAACATCTACCACCTTTCTTGAAAGAGTGTATCCTGCCCTCATGAGCAACACCAAAACTAAGAAAGCGTGGAAACGAGCCAGAGCAAGACAGGGCTAACTTCCATCCTCTTGCATTCCAACACTAAACAGGGAGCTTACATTCGTACATTGGAATCCTTAGTAATCAAGAACTTCTCTCATCGCTGGATTCCCCTCATGAACCTCACTGGCCCATCTTACAACCAAATTGACACTCACAAGACTTGAATCTAGCACAAGGATATGTGCATTCATAAAAAAACGTGAAAACACAGTCAGCAGCACAAGCAGCAACAATAAAAACTAATATTTTGGTATCTGTATTATAAAGGGCGATACCATCTTCAGAGTAAAAAGCAATAAAAATATAAAAAACACCTTACATAACGTTAGTCGGATTCCACCATGCTGGTGTTGTTTAAAAATCTACGTGGAACCGCACCAAAGCAAATCGTACGGAGAACTTAGTTCGTCCCGTAGAGATCAGTGGTGTGACACGTGTGAGAAGGAAGTTTGAATTTGTGTAAACCAACTGCACCAATATGTTGGTTAGACCATCTTCTTTTGTGAACAACAAGCAAACTTCCAAGAAAGGAGAACAGACAATTCTCCGAAAATGTAGGTGTACTTTCGATGTTTTAATTGCCGTACTGTTGGTGAAAGTGTGATTTGTGGTGTTCTGAATGTTGTTATCGCCACTGTTATTGCCAGTTGCATATAAAGAATTGCACATATTTTCTGTATTGTAATTGTTTCAGCATAATTATAAAATTTACTAGAAAAAGCTTGTAAATTTTTTATCATACTTCCAGAAGTAATTGTGGGCGTCAACAAGCATGTGTTAGAAAAGGAAGATCCCTTAGACGTTAGGGTGGTTGATAACACCAAAGTCCGACGTACACAAATAGAGAAAATTAAAAAAGTAAAAGCTTCACGGGATGAGAAACAGGTACGTTGCTTTTACTTTTTCTGATTTCGTCATCATGTGTTCCATTTGTTTTATTTATCAAATTTTATATATTCTATTTATGAATTAATGCAGTGTGCTGTACTTGTTCCTGAGCATTGGCTCAGCCCAGTATGCAATCAACATTTAGTGTGCTAAAATTAACCTTAATTAGGAAAGTAATTTTTACTTCAATCCGAAAATACTTCCCTTTAGTTTGTGCTAAATATCGTCTATACTTTATGCTCTATGCTCAAGACCTTAAATTTCATTTTAAGAAGCTTCACTAGCTCACCACTGGATGGTGTGACTGCTCACTTCCCAGCTGGCATGCCACACACCCCTCACAATTGTGTGAGTACTCGACCAAGACGCCCAGGTCAGGTGTTACGCTCCCTCCAGAAAATGGCTACTGGAACCTTTGAAAATGCTCTCATGTTTTCCGGCAACGACGTGTGCTCTCACCAAAGAAAATTGTTTGGCCTTCGAAGTTAAAGGAGTATTGCGCACGTGGCATGCTACAAACATGAAAAAGGCTTGCCACGCCAAACGAACCGATAATTCCACTTTCTCCGGCTCTAGTACTAATTCTAAAATTCATACACTTGTTCCCTCGGTTTCGCAAATGGCCCGTAGGAGATTTAATGAATGATTCAGCCCCTAACTTAAATGTTAACCGCCCAATTACGACATCCGTGTTTCCCATTCCCGCTTTATGCCTCCCCCTTCTGTGCCCGTTACTACCCCTCTGGTTGCTTCAAAAATTCCTGTAGAGGTAACATACTTGAATATGTGTATCCGTAGGCGCCGTATTGGGCAAAATTCAGGCATTCCGTAACAAATTTTAATGTTGTAGTTAAAGATATTGTGAGCGATCGACGAACGTCAAACTGCGAAATCCAATACGGTGGCCGCCTCGCTATCATTGATGGTCGACACATCAACGGGATCGCCCCGTTACATGATATGTTGGACGTTGGATTACGTTCGGCCCAATCCACGTTGGTAACTTGGGAGTTGCGCCCTTCTTTTCTCATCACCATTGCTTGGCAGTAGTTTCGGTCAACATTCGATCGACGCTTTTACACATCAGCCGGTCGGCGCTTCCTACTCGTTCCCTATTCAACAGGAGAATGCGCGTGACGTCACTGCCTCAAAGGACATCGCAAGGCCCATCAAGCTAGCGTTGCCAAGTCAGCCACGTCAATGCTTCTGTTTCGTTCACAGCCAGTCAAGTACAGTTCGACATACCGTCGCATCGAATTGTGACCATGATTCAGTTAAGAAATCGATTTCCTTGTTAAATATACAAGCAAAAAATACCGGTACGACATAGGGATGGGTCGGAAACCGAAACCGAATTTCGATTCAGATTTTGTGTCAGTTTTTCGTACGGTGTTTAAAAAATAAAAAATTGATTTGTTTTAAATTTTTTAATAATTATCATTTTCTACGCAAAGGTCCCAGTCATTAAAAAAAAGATAGTAGAGGAAAATGGTGCCACAGCTAGACCCATGGTCAATGACGCTGCTGAAAGTGAAAGCAGGAGTGAGTTAGAAGCTAGTAATACTACTATTACAAGAAGAAAAAAATAGAAATATTTAGTTGGGGTGGAGGGTGGCAAAAACTGATACCGAAACCGAAGCCGCAGTTTTGTGGGCATGAAAACTGAAACCGGAACTGAAGTCAAAAAAATGAAACAGATCCATCTGTAGTACGACACTTCCGAACAACTTAGTCAACCATTACACGATCGAAAAGTACCTAGTTCGTGAATTTTGAGGCCATAGTGGAGTCGCTGGTGTTGAAATGCGACAGGCTACAGTGTCAGGCATTACAGATGCCAATGTGTATCTGCCACATTTTGGTTGCTGTCTATCCCTGTGTGGTTCTTGGACGATGCCTCCAGTGTGCACACTGTCTGTCTTGTGTGTTCGGACAGTTCATACAGGTAACAAAATCCGGAGCGGGCACGGAGATAGTTTAGGCTTAGTTCCTTTCTGTTTGACAAAATGAGATTTGCATATTGTTGACAGTGAGACGAGTTCGCCTGTTTCGACAATAAATTCACCACACTTCTCAAAGTAGAAAAAGTATGTCAGCATGTAGCAACGATAAAGGGCATCTGGCGATTTTGGGTGGGAGAATAGAATTGCCACATCAACACGTTTGAGAGCCAATGCACTCCTCACATCCGCCCCAGTGCCATACGTCGAGTTCGTTGCACACTCACAGTTCGCCACATCGCCACACTTGGCGATTAGAAGACTTGGCACTTGTTGCAATGGAGTTATTCCGGCTGTTCCTGTGGTTTCTGGGGCTGATGGTCGTGTATCAAGTGTTCTTACTGGTTCCCTTGCTACGTTTAAGCTTCATAATTTTTTGCTGCATGCAGGTCGAAACATGGATAATGATTTTCCGGAAACAGAATATATTGCTACAAAGCTTTTGTGATGGTTTTTTGTAGTTCGATTTAACATACATCACAGAGCCGCTTCCATTTGTGGCCTTATACGACATAACTTTTCAATAGACTTCTGGAGATTTTGAACCCATGTCCGCTGGTGCACACTTAGGCTTATCTTTAGACTTGTCCTAATTCTAGTCTCGTTCATTACAATGTCATACCGCGTTTGCCACATGACATGTGCATCTTCAAGACACGGCAGCAGTATGAGACTGTGATCCAGTGTCTGTCTGTCTTCATATTTTCAATATGTCTTCCTATTTCTGCCGATAAGCTGTCTGATAGCTAGCTTAATAAGTTCTAGCATGTTTGTAAATTTAATAAAGTCTAGGCCATGAATGAGGTAACTTTTGTTGTCCTATTCAAGATTTGACTTTTATATGTTTGAAGAGGTAATCTACTAGATACATTAACTTGTGTTGTGCTCATTCCATTAAGGCTTTAAAGTAAAAATTTTCAACTCCAAAACAACCAAGAAATCAACTGAATTCAAAAGCAGGGACGATTTCGTTAGTAAATCTGTAAATATGTGGTGAAGTAAGACTCAAGTGTCTTCAGCCTGATGAAGGTGGCAGCTAAGGTCCACTGAAAATTTGCGAGTTTATCTGAGATTTAACCTTGCCCGTTTTGGTTGAGCGTTTATCCGTGAGTATGAATACCGATTTTGAAGTTTGAACCATTCAAATGGTTTTTTTTGAGAGCTCCATCGGGGCTAATGAGAAGTCGGGAACTAAAATAGTTTTTGAATTATTTAGCAAAACTAAAATATAACCAAAAGTGGGCCTTAAAAATTGTGATGGCGTCCACAATTAAAAAAAAAAACCCTATATGACGAAAATATGATGCTGAATCAGCATTGTCGCAACTACGCTATGGTATCAAATGTATTGGTACTAGAGGCACTGGCAGAATATTGGGTGAATGCCGTCCACCTTATAATCATGCCCGTTTATGTTTGTTGACTTTATGTGCAAAAAAAAGTTCGCGTAGTTTCAGCAGTTGGCCTTATATTTGAGCCGTCTAACAATCGGGCCAGTACGGTATGTACAGGGTGTTTCAGAATAAAACCGACAAACTTCCAGGGTATACTCAGGAGGTAAAGACAAGTCGAAAAGTTCTATATAACACCTATCCAAAAATGCTTGGTTGCCGCTCTATTTGACCTCATTCTTTTATGATCGAGTATTAAGTCATGGTTTAGTGGAAATGGTGGAAGCCTGTATCAGACTGCCTTGCAATGCGTACGCTGTAACAAACTCGGATGCTGCAAGGTGCACCTACCAGTGGGAAAACTTTGTGATAATAAATTACGTTCGAAACTGCAATATCGTCTAATCTTGCCAAGACAGGAGAAACTTGCAAGATCTCAGTATGCTGACGTGTTTTGCCATGAAGCGGATCTGGCTTCTTTTCAAGGCCTCGCTCCACCAGTAGCTCTTAACGTTTCAGTAATGAAAAATACTTTAGAAAGAAAGCAAACGAATGTAGCAGAAGTTCCTTTTTATTATTCCTAAGAAAACCTGTTTTACTTTCGTGAAGCTGGGCAGCCCAAGTATGTTCATGGTTCCCGACATTTTAAAAAAAAAAGCCTTCGTTAACCAGCTGAAAGCCGTAAGGGGAGAATGGAAATCCCCTGTTCCAACTGATTTTCCTGGAAGGTTGGGAGGGGGACGGACAACGGTAACCAACTGGCCCATTGGCTTTATAGTCTACGTTGGGCAAGGCAACTGCCAAATTTACAGCCGTAGTTACAACGTACAGTAATTTTTACAAAAGTGCTTAAAAATGATAGTTAACATTATCAAAAGGCATGCCTTCCTCGGTCAGATCAGGTATTTCAATGTCTTAAAGAGTTTGAGATTCTGGAATCTGCTTGGAACGTTGACAGCGTTTGTTAAACCTGCCCCACCTCCCAGGCCAATAGCCATAAAGTGGACTCTCGTTTTTTTCACTGCAAAAAGATAAATAAATAAATAAACATGAACAGAACAAAGGAGAGGGGAGATAAAGGCCCTGAACAGTGGGAAGTGAAGAAGGGGGTTGCGTGGTGACCAGCTTCCCCCCCTTCCCTGTCGAAACCCCAAAATGTGTCATAATGCTAAATAAGTTCCTCTAGACTATGTGAAAAGTAGAAGTGGACCCTACTCGGGAGCTAACAGCACCCCTGGCTTTGTTCGGCTTCCTGCAAATTTTTTCTTGTCCGTGGCTACGGTGCCACTGCATCGAGTCATTCAAGAAAAAAAGTTTGGTGACGTTTTGCTCAAAAGGTGGGGGACCATCCCTCAAACTAGTCCTCAACCGATGCATACAATTTTTGCGAACAATTTAAAATGAAACCATATTTCACAAAGCAGTTCACATCCGCAACCACCATTTCTGCCCATTCCCGCCACCCCCCCCCCCCCTTAGGAAAAAAACATGCAACTTGTAGGAAAACATTTATCAAAAGCAGCGATGTTTTTTACAGCTTTGAGCAAAATTGACTGCGTGTAGAAATTATTAACCTACACCATCCTTTAAAAGTTTTAAAAACTGTATTTATACAACTCTTTTGGCTTCTATCTCGAAAATTACTCATTATGCTCACTTTCAAAAACAGGATACTGTCAGTATCTTGCAAATTTTCGATTGTATTTCAACAATTTCATCAGGCAGGGTTAAGAAAATTGAGTCTTCTGGTTGCATTTTCTTCTGCTTGCTTTTTCGTCTGCTTGCTTGAAGAGAAAAGAACGTCCACGGCCTCCGATATTTACAAGGTAAGCACAACAAGCAACATGGCCTCCTATATATACAATGCTGGATCCAATATTTACAATGTTACGTACAAATGGCGTGGTTCTCGCAATAAACAAGGTCCAGGCACATTTATTACTTGCTTCTTTCACTCCATCTTTGCTTCAGTATGCTATCTAATTCATTTCCAACCAAGTGCATGACTTTTGGGTTAGATGGGCCCTGGATGTTCATTAGGGGGATATTATTCTTTAAGTGGTGCTGGATCGCAATAGACTCAAGGCACCGTAGGTGTCGATCTCTTCTCGAGTTTGCTCTTACTAGTGTCTTTGTCTTGTCCCAGCCAATTTCATGTTCAGTTTCCATACAATGAACTGCAATTCCATTTTCTTCAGCTTCATTCCTGGTGTCTCCAATGTGCTGCCCAAGCCTTGTCCTCACCCCCTTTCTCGTCTCGCCAATGTAAACTGAACTGCATCCATTGCATGGCACTAAATAAACTCCTTCGCTCGTATCCTGTACGTCTCCCATAGTCGCCTCGTCTTTCTCCTTCTGTTTCCCTTTGCGTTTCTGAGTGCTATCCTATGCTATGCTATGGTTTCCTGTATATATAGGTGGACATGCCGCTTGTTTTGCTTACCTTGTAAATATCGGAGGCCGTGGACGTTCTTTTCTTTTCAAGCAAGCAGACGAAAATGTAACCAGAAGACTCAATTTTCTTCACCCTGCCTGATGAAGATTGTTGAAATACAATCAAAAATTTGCAAGATACTGACATTATTCTGTTTTTGAAAGTGGGCGTAATGAGTAATTTCTGAGATCGAAGTGATTCAACAGCGGTTCAAAGTAATTGAATTAAGCCTAACGGTTTATTTTGTGGAACTCTCTTGGCAAGAGTTAGACGTAGTTTCAGTTTTGAACGCAATTCGATTAGGTCTATTTGCAGCAGGTGGTGCACCGCAGGGTTGTTGTGATTTTCCCCAGCCCAATAAAACCAACTGGATTTTTTCATGAAAAACCAACGTGGTAAAACCCGGTATTAAACTTAGTAAGTGGGTTTTTCAATTTTTAAGGGTTAGTAATTGATAAAAAGGCATTACAGAGATCATTTTTTCAACAGTTGGTCTTCTGACCCAAATACTTAGTTTAAAGTGCTGAATCTGAGTTTGTGGAGCTATGAATTTGGTCTTAAACCATTGCCAACACCTCTAGTTCATACCAGTTGACGCTGCTTATAGACACAAGATGGTCTATGAGGGCACAATAAAGCGTGCACCTTGCAGACATTCAGTCACAGCCTGTGACTCAGAGACTCCAATTAAGCCACGACTTAAATACTCGATCATAAAATAATTGGGGTGTACTGGGGCGATAGGCCTTTGTATAGGCCTTTTTGACTTGTCTTTACCTCCTTAGTATGTCCTGGAAATTTGTCGGTTTTATTCTGAAAAAAAAAACCCTGTGTAGGCCATCGCAAGGAGTGAATTTTTGTTCTGTTCCAAATTAAAGATTTCGACAGTTCCATTTACTTACCTTTAGTATCTTTAGTACCTTTACTTACCTTTAGAGGTAATTTTGAACACACAATGGGAACAGTACACTATATATTAGTTTTTACGATATGGTTACATGATACATCACCTATTACTGCGTCAGCTGATTGCTGTAGACCCATTAACGCGGGCGATTAGGTAAAGTACGCAGGATAAATGGTTAAGGAGTAGCGGTTCGGGCTTCGACTCCCTTGCAAGAGGGACGGGTTCGTGACGGTGTTGTGCGAGTTTTTACCAATGCATTCCGCCCTTTGTGATACAGGTAAACGTGTAGACAGAATTCAGTTGATACTGAAGCCCATTGGGTCAGGTTCCCATAATAGGTACACCTTTTTTAAAGTTGAAAAGTCACCTTATATCACGCTTATTTTCACAATCACACAAAATAACAAATATTTCAGCAAATTTTCGATAGTCGAATTTGCTGAAATATTTGTTATTTCGTGTGATTGTGAAAATAAGCGTTATATAAGTTGACTTTTCAACTTTAAAAATGAATTTTCATGGTAGGCAATGTGTCATTTTCAATAGGTACTCCTTTTGTATGCTTACAATTTGCTGTGGTGGGCCCATTGGAAGGGTTCAGATTCCATTTTACAACTGGCATCTTCTTTCTTAAGGGAATGTGGAATAGCAGTTGTGCGTGGTTTACCTATTAGGACTCAATCTAACCAGGTGAAACATGCTATGCCGCTTTGCCATATATCTATTTCCCAACATCTCTACTTCACCAACAAATTGTGGCGAGAAAATTGCTCGGAGAAATTTGAATGGCATGTGTATGCGTGACAGGCAAAATGAGTTCACCACTTACCCAAGCGTCTCGTAACTGTGATCATATGTCTGAATGTTGCTATGGTGTGCGACCAGTGGGGTATTTTCGCCAGTTCGCGCGGCTTCACCACTTTTTGCTGCCCCCACCCCCTCCCCTTCTATACAACGTTCAGGTTCGCAGAAACTTGTAATACATTTCAGAGCCTTTGTGTCTGGCGAACCCAAAGATAGGGAGTAGGTTTACCGGGAGTCCGTTTTGATTTTTCTAGTCAAGTTCGTGAAACCACCTTGGTTGCAGCGTTTGAGGTCCATTACCATTCCTTGAACAAGTAGGTGGACAGATGCAGACATACCTGTTACATTAGTAGACCTTCTATACATATGCTTGATAGGTTTCCTAACGGTGAGACTTTTCCAGTGCTGCTCTTAACCGACCGCACGCCACAGCATAGAGTATTATGCTGAAAGAGGCCGAAATGGTCGGTTGAGACAAAGGTCAGGTTTTTGTTCTTATACTGTATATCCTGACAGGAAACATAGGCTTGGAGTATTTGGAAAGGACTATTGGCAGTAGTGATTGATCGTAGGGGAGTTAACTGCCGATGGCTTTGCATGTGCATACAACCAGTGTTGTTGTTTAGAGTTCGCGTGATTACGCCTTGATTCTGGGCAGTTAACATGGTGGTCATACTCACAAAAAGTCCGAGTTGAAGTGACTATGGGAAACGTATTGAATACGAGAGAAGGAGTGTACTGTGTTCCATGCAAGGGCTACAGTGCCGTTTACAGAGAGACTCTGAAAGGAATGAGGATGAGACTGAGTCAGCATATGGGAACACCCACCAGGAAAAGAAAGGAAGACAGTTGCCCATTGCATGAGCACAGAGCATGAGATTGACTGGGGAAACATGAAGACACTGGTGTGCTTGAATAATGAAAGAGACAGTCACCTTCGGTGTCTTGAATCGATTGCAATCTAGCATTATTCGCCACACAAGGTCCCCCTTATGAATCTTCAAGGCCCAGCCAATCCTAATGTATTGCATCTAGTAAGCCGTGAACTCGACGCTTTGTTGCTGAGGGAGTGGAAGATCGACGACAATGTTGTAGCTCGGCCCGGTAAATACCGGAGGCCATGTTCACAGGCGTCTTCGAACTTGAAAGCAAACGATGTAAACAAAAAGGACGTAGCCAAAGTTCAGAAAAACCACCCGTATCGTGCCTGACGAAGGTAATAGAACAGCTCAGTTATCGAAAATAAGCAGATATAAGCTCCAGTTTTGAAAGTGTGCGTTTTTGAAGTTTTAAAAACTCCAAAAGACGGTCACCTCCATGCACTTGAGTCATTTGCACTAAAACACTACAAAGAAAACGCCATTCCGTTGATGAACGTGCAATCAACCCTTCCCAATGTCGGTCGCCACTCGCCATTTGGCGAGTGGAAATCAACAGTTGGCGACTTGGAATTTGCCTTACTCGCCAAAATGGCGACTAGCTGCAGAGCATGCCACTAAAAAAGGGGTATCTCTGGAACCGTACAAGTTAGAGACGAACGGTTTGCGGCGTTATGCTTAGATTTATAAGGGCTATATAACTGGATTTTCTGTATTAATACTGGAGTTTAAGAAAATTCCACAATTTTGTTAATGCATACATTAGAGAAACCTTTCATTATACAAAACGTATTAGGTATGTGACGAGTAGAAATTGTGAAATGGCGAGTGCTTTGTAAGGTCTACTGGCCAAGTGGCGACTGCTACTAGATTGACATTCGGAAGGGTTGCGTGCAATCCCCGTCCTACGGCCAAATAGGGAAAATTGTCACCCAAACAAAACGCCATTCCCCTCTGCGGCTTCCTGGTATTCCCTGGCTCCCACAAGCATCGCCTGCCTCCCTACCTGCCTGCCTGGGCTTCATGCATGATGAGTTTGCTCGGCCCATGATACGGTTGCTGTGTGCATCATCCCAACCTAAGTGTATTATATATATGGATCACCAACAAATCGCAAGCTAATTGTGTGAAACTTCACTGTTTTGGTTGTGTGTTAACTTCGACTGTCAGTGATTTTTCATTGTCTTAAAACAAAAGTACAATGTTTGATTTATCGGTGTTTTTGACTATACTATAACAGTATACAAACTAGTACTGATAAATTATGTCACCACATCCTTATGTGAAAACTATCTGTCTTTAATTGTGACCATTATTTTTTAAACATGCAAGGCCTAAACTGCAAGTCGTTTTATATTTGGGCCATTTTCTGCCATAATCTTCAGTCGATCGTCTACTTGTGCTTCAACTGTTGTTCAACAAAGTTGTCTAGACAAGAAGGCATTAATATGACACATGCGCAAAACAGTCATTAACATTTTAATAAACTTTCAAAATAGTTGAATGCATCAGTGAGGTTTAACATGGACTAAACATTCCAGTTACATTGTGGTATACAAAGTTTACCGGTAAAGTTTCTTTGCGCTCCTTTCCTGTTTGGGCTTTACCTCAGCTGAACATTATACTAAACATCAAGCGAACTCATTATTGTGTTCTAATTAATGATAATTCAACATACCATGCAGTTTAAATTAAAAACCCGTATAATAATTCCACTTGTTGTGAAACCATACTTAAAGACCATGTCTCACAGTTCCTTTCCTCTTTTCAACTTTTGTTTAACCTTACTGTGAAGTCAAAAGTGTTCATTTTTTGTTACTTATATTTAATACCAGCCATCCAGGTTGGCTTTGCCCGATGATTTCCATGCTACATGTATTATTACCAGCACAAATAGAAGCTCTTCCAGAGCATCCATCCTGTAAGAATGTGAAAAATGGCAAAGCATCATCATTTCACTATTGCACATGGTGTACTGGCATCACTGGTGGTTTTAAGCGTATTTGTTTTTTAATGGTCCTTTTAAATGTTGATGCTTTCTTGTAGGCTCAAGGATGTCTAACTGCTTTGACCGAGTGTGCCAAGACGGGACAAGGGAATTTATTAGGTCTTGCTGTAGATGCTGCTCGAGCACGTTGTACAGTTGGAGAGATCACTCAAGCCATGGAAAAGGTGCAATAAAACATTCTACAATACAAATGTTACTTGCGACCATGCACAGTCCAGTAATTTCCTTTAGTCACTGTGTTCCTGTTAATACGTAATTTTTATTTTCATTTTATACTTCAATGTTGCCCGTTTTTGTTGCAGGTGTTTGGTCGTCATGTTGCAACAGATCGACTTGTTAGCGGTGCTTATAAAACAGAGTATGGAGACCAAAGTGAGATAAAAGTTGTGACTAGCAAAATACAGGCAAGTTAAGAGTTTTGTAAAGTTGGTCTAACACAAAAAAGTCTATTGAAAATCACAGAGTTAACGCCAAATTTTCGTGAATTTTAGGGGAATGGGCGCTAACACTGTTCTTACAAAAATTAAGAAATCACGAAGAAACAGTCAAGAAATACTTTATCATGAAAAGTAACGAAAGTGAGATGAACAGTGTTTTGAGCTCAGTGTTAATTATCATCTTAGGATGCTACTTTCCTACCATATTAATGTAAATAAATGGAAAAACGGTCACTTTTATTAAAAATTTCAACATTAACGTATGAAAAATATGAATAATAACTTAGAAAAAATTGTACTGTTTACTTTAAAAGTTAGGCCTATTTGTTTGAAGATCACGGTCATTTTTAACACTCATTTTCAAAAAGTTTTGGGCATATTTGCACAAATATTACTATTTGTCCCTGTATATACCTCGCAAATTTTCGACAGCCTAATTTATTTTCTTCTGTCTTCGTACGCACACATTGGAGAGCGAGATTATCGAGAGATGCGATATTACTTTCCTATAGTGCGATGCGACGGAGGAGATCGATGTTAGACTGCGACTGAGTCTGCGAAATAGTAAGAGTTGGAATCAGAGAGACTAGGATCAAGCTCCTTACCTGCTTCACCACTGTTACTGTCACCGTCTTTGTTGGAGTTGTCAATGATGTTGCCTTCATCACTGCTGGAGTTGGGGCTCTGAAACAGTGCTACTTAGGGATTCATTAGAACTGTGGTGTAATGGAACTTTGTCTGATGAGTTGTCACTACTGTCAGTGTTGGGATCCTCAAATAGGCCGGGTTGGCTATTTTGTAACGAGGGCCGATTATCAGACAAATGTGGTTCATCCATGTTTAGGTTTTCAGTATTTTCATCCTCTGTTTCTGCCGCTTTCTGTTTAGATCTGGTTAACCTGGAGGACATGCTAGGCCGCACCCTATGGGCTACGCTTGTACCTCAATACGAAAAAAAAAATTGGCATGGGTTTGGGGCCGATATTCCTCTTTAAGTTTTAATTTTTACTAAATGATTTCCCCAGATGTGCAACTGTGCTGCTAATGCACTGCATACACTATTTGTGTAATGCGCAGAGTGGTTTGGAAGAAAGTACATAAGCGGAACTACCAATTGCCTGACTCAACATGAGTTGGGTGGATTTGCAACATTTCTTTCAGAATAAAATAAGAAATAAAAAAAATGCGTTTGCAGATGTGTGCTTGCTTTGTAAATTAAATGCGGTGCTATTTACGATCATTTATTGGCAAAAATCGTAGTTCAGGACTTTCAAAATGCACCATTTACTTGCGATGTACGAATTTGGAGGTAGGTCCGCCCTTTCGTGTTACTCTGATGGGCGCTGCCATCTTGGATCGCGCCGGAATCTATGCTTTGCGAAAAAAAACTTGTGGGTGCGGGATCTCGTTATCGGGATGGTGGAGTGGTTGGACACTACGTGGTAATGAGGACGCAAAGGAACGAGATGGCGTCTTTGGCGATTCGAAAACGCATAATTCAAAATATCCATTTTGCATGCATGCAATGCAATAAAAATAACACATGGATGGATGTTGAAGTAGCCTCTACTGAACTGATCGTTTCAAAATACGTAAGGTATGGCGGAATGATGTTTGGTGAACGCATTTCTACTTGGGTTACGATCGTGGTGTATGATCAATTCAATGCGGGATAGCGTCCGCCATTTTACCGATGACGGGATTTTGATGCAAGTACCATGTTCGACAATAACGTGTATAACTCTTAATTGCAGTGCCTAAGAATTTTTACTTTTTCACAAGCTGGTTAATAAAGCATTGCACAACATTGCACAACACGTTCAGTATAACGGAGTAACTAAGCTTTGATTACTCATTTTCAATATTCGCCTGTCTATGTCGACCACGTGGCGATCGCGACATTGACGGAGTTTTAAGTACAGTTCAGCGCCAAATTTCAATTGCAAGGGTTTCGGTCGGGATTCTTGGTTTGAATAATGCAAGGGAAAAAGTTTTAGAGCATAGTACACACTGTCCCTGTTCGTGAGGCGCCACAATGTTGAGACTCACTGCTGAGTCGCTACGATGTTGATCGTTCCGAGTCATTGTCTAGTTCGAGGCCATGTGCGTGACCCTTCGCGACCCTTACGCTGTACGGTCTAATGTTCAATCACTTACTTACTATCTTTGGTGCTCAAGGGGTTTATTCATCTCATCACTTGCAACACTTATCTGCGGCGATGTTTCGGGCACCTGTCTCATGCTGGTTGCCATGAGTGTCCTAGACCTCATGCGCTAAAGCACAGCTCGGGCTCTCACCTCAGTTTAGGTTCGGGGGCCGTTCCCGGAAAAACGGGAGGCGATCCGGTATCATGGCAAGGCCAGCTGGGAGCGGGAGGTGCCCGCAACAGCATCATCTTCACTCAAATCACAGGGGAGAGGGGAGGGTGAGGGCAGGGAGATAATGGGATGCAAGGGGTGGGTGAATATCGGGGGAAAAGGGAAACTTACAGGAAGAAAAATAGCCAGTCGCAGTTAATGTTCACGCAACACCGACCGAAAACTGGGAAGCAACCACGGGCCAAACCAAACCACGGGCGAAAGAAAACCCCAGGTAAAGCCGGGTACGATGCTAGTAACTTAATATTAGCCTAGCTTTTAGGAAGTAATTTAGGAATTTCTTTTAATTCTTTTTATTACAGGATTCATACTAATGTAAATAAATGTAAGAAAATGTCACCTTTAATTAAAAATATTAACATTAATGGACAAAAAATACTTCTGCAATCTTTAAAAACATCATAGCTGTAGCTGGTTATTGCTAGTGCCATCCTCCATATTGTTTGTTGGAGGCCACTTCCAGTTTGGTTTTGCTGAACCTGATCACCCAGATTAGCTTTATGAATCCTCTGGGAGCATTCAAATATCTAATCTGGGTGATCTGGTTCACCAAAACCAAACCTTATGCAAACAGGAAGTTGACGATCAGATGCTGCTGCTGATCGAGATGAAAACATATAAATAATGGAATTTGGGGCCACAAAAACATTTCCCAGCATTAAACTGTTAAAGTTAACATCTGTTATTTACATTTTAGGTATGTTTTAGGTTTCCTACAACCAAAATTGGTTTGTTGTAAACGTTTTTCTGTTTGTGTGTGTATATGAACTGCAACCAAAGCGACACCTGCAAGTTTTCTTTATAAGAATGGATTTGTTCTAACAAACGGTTCGTCGAAACGAGGTTCTACTGTACATACCTAATAGCTAAATATTAGAAATTCAAATTTCGTTGATTTTAGTGGGGGAGAGGGATATTAACACGGGGCTAGGTAGGCCAAATCGTGAAATAAAAAAAACCATGGGATGGGCGTTAACCCGGTCAGGGCGTTAACTCCGTGTTTTACGTTAGTATTTTGTAAATATTAGCTTTAGTCTGTGATTTTCAGAGTTGCATAACATTTTACAAACAGGAATTTGCCAAAGTGGAAGGTCGTCGCCCCCGAATTTTAGTAGCAAAGATGGGCCAGGACGGTCACGACAGAGGTGCCAAGGTTATAGCAACAGGATTTGCAGATCTGGGCTTTGATGTTGATGTTGGACCACTCTTTCAGGTACGATATAATTGTTCTTTTAGTGTAAAGGGGTATCGTTCAGACAATGGGAATTCCCTAAGTCTTATGAGCCTTTCTTGTCAAGCCTTTCTTGTCAAGCTAATCTCGGCTGTATAGATGATGCGTCAAAACTTGCAGACATATGTATGAAACTAATTTGTTTTTGTGGACATTGTTTCCCTACATTATAAGTGCGACTGTTACCATTTCTTTGATGGCATTGACAGGCTTTTTTTTTTGCACCAAACGCTATATCCGAACTACAAAAGCATTTAAATTCATTTTTGGACTTTTGGTGGGTCGTGGTGGGTCGTAGTTGGTTCAGACGTTCCAAGCCAAACTTTTGAATGATTGATGAGCGACTGTGTGGAACTATCATGTTCATTACGCCATGCAAAGTTAATGGTTTGGTTTACAGGCACGTGCGGGTGCCTTAAATTATCGCGGGTCAAAATGTTTTTACCTGTATCTTGGTACACTTGCTAAATATCATATTTTCGCCAAGTTTTGACCGTTGTTTGACATTCAAGTACACCATTTTAACCGCCTCGATACTAGCTTTTCAATGGTGCTAATTTCAAACCTCTAGCTGAAACCACTAAGAAGTTATTTGGCAAAACTACAATATTTTTAATACTAGAGGACATAAATAACACATTAGCAGAGTATTATACTTTTTTAGGCTGACTGCGTACTCTTTCAGCTTTGGGATAGGTACATGTTAAAGATATGTGGGCAGTTAAATAAAATAAAATCCCTGGTTGCCTGGTGCTTCAATTTGCAACCTCACCCGTAAACCAAACAATTTGTTTTGCATGGCCTTAGTACTTTTATAAGAGTAGTTGCTTGAGCCAAGATTGAGTCTCATCTTATGACTGAATGAACTGTGTGTGTCAAGTAAGTACCGTAAATTGTGTATTAAAAGCCCAGTTGAAGCTAAAGCCCACCCCTAAAATGCTGTAAAGTCAAAATCACGAAATAGTGGAGTTAAAGCTCACCCCTCAAATTGTCGTTTTTCTACGAAAAATTACGTAAAAGTTATAAGACGTGAATAAAGATAGTAGTGCTTGCTATGTTTCCTGGCCCCTTCTCCCTCCCTGTAGTAATAGTGGGCTCTTCCTTTAGCTCCTAGCACAAGGCCTGGGGAGCTCTCACAGCATTTAAAAGGATGTAAAAATTGGTCTTTCAGAGATCGTTCAAAAGCTTCGAATTTTCTGTAATAGATGTCCAGAAAAGTTAGAAAATTGATAATGCTTGATTTAAAGCCTACCCCCCCCCCCCTATTTTTGCCAAATTAACTGCATAAGCCCGTGAGCATTTAATCCACGATTTACGGTAGGTGACATAGTTGTGCCAAGTTGGCAAAAAAATCGTCCGTCTTACTGTACTTACTTCCAACAATTTCAAGATTATTCTTAAACGTTGAAACAGGTTTACACAATGCTCTATAGCGGTGTCTTTTGGTACGACTTTGTTATGTGTATCCTTTGCTTAGCTTAGCTTATCTTTTCATTGTGTATCCATTTACAGGTCTTATCAGGTTTGTAGCACTGAAGCTGCTTCCATATAATCGCTCGTGACAAATTGTTTACATTTTTTAGGATGGTAGCAAATAATCTGTGTATTGAATGGGCCTTTGCCCCACAGCGATTCTGTGTAATATCTCCTTTATGTAGTACGAAGTATGTACCTTAAACTTGATGCTTAACACGGCAGCTCACAAGTTGTTTTGCATATCAATCGGTAAAAGTAATAAATTGATGGCTACTGTGGTGGATAGTGGTGACAATTGGACATTATCACAAAATTCTTGTTTTTACCATTCATTTCCATGGCTATGTGCGTCAGGCTCTTTGAGGTGGACCGTTATGTCTCCCCACTTTGAAGCTTTCCTACGGGCACGTAATATCGCGGTACCTAGTATCTTGCGCTTCTAAAAATCACTGTCAAAGAATTTGGACGCAGCTACCTGGTGGAACAACTGAATTGTGACATATGCAGTGGTTCCTATATGGACATAGCGCCAAGCCTAGTTATCACTTTGCAAATCACTTAGTGTGAAAAATTTAACCATTGTTTGACATTATGTTAACGTTGACGGATCCCAATTCAGTTACTACCTACATTCAGGTACAACCTACATTCAAAATAAATAAACCAGTTTAGTCCTCTTCAGGGATAATTGGTTTTTGTTAGGTATCTTACCTCCGATATGTTAACCCGTGCTTCATCGCGTTTTGTTCATGCCAGATGATGAATGGGGCTAACTTACTATGGATTGCTCGCCTGAGATAGGTTAACCATAACCAATGAAGAGAGCAAGCTGAAAATTTAGTTTAAAAGCAGTTTATAACATTGATAAAAAGCTGGAAGTATTAGGGGTCAGTGTTTAATCAAACCAAAAACCAATTATTTATTGGTATCTCAAGAAAGCTGTGATTAAGCACCACAAATGTTGACGTTCAAGTCATATATCTTTAATCTTCTTTTAACATATAATGATATTACATGTGTGTTGATCAAGGTATCCCTTGTGATCTGGTGCTCTTCGAGTTCAGGAAAGCCTTTGATTCTGTCTGTTACTCTGTTCAACTTCACTACTAACTGGCCGTAGTTGACGTCAACAGCGTGTCGTTATTCGGGGTAACAAAATCCTCCTGGGTGAAAGTTACCTCCAGCGGGGATCTGTAGTCAGCCTTTTCTCTTTGATAGTTATATGCCTGACTTCTATCATCTGATCACTTCCAAGTCCTATAGTTGCGCCGACGATTTTAAACTCTTCTTCCGTGCTGTCAATTCAAATTCCATTACCCAAAGAGACTTGGAATTGTACCCACTCTTGGTCTATTAGCAACTCGCTTTCCCTCAATCTTAGGAAGTGCTTTATCATTACATTTGGCTATAATAATCCCTGTATCCCATACAACGTTGTAAATGTCCAACTCTCCACTTCCACCGCTCATCGAGGCTTGGGTATCATTGTTGACTCTAACCTTAAATGTCGCATTCGTGTAAGCCATGGCTGTGCAACTAAATTCTTAAACGTTTTTTGCATGTAAACCCTTCACTGTTTGTCAAATCTACAGAACTTTCACCCGTCCTATCTTAGAATACTGTTGTCCAATCTGTAGGCCTCGCTACTGTGCTTGCCTTGAGAGGCAGGAATCCCTCCAGCGTCTAATCACCAAATGTTATAAGCTTATTCGGCTTTTTAACTAACTTAAGAGACTTTGGCTCCTTGGACTATCTTATCTCAAGGACCGCTTCCTTAGTATGGTCACTCTCAGAAACTCGGTGGTAGCTTACGTAGGCTTGCAAAAACTTTTTTTTAACTGAAAGAGTTATCTCCACCTGGATTGTCCTTCCAGACTCTATTGTAGCAGCACCTTCTCTTTCTGCCTTCACATCTTGTTTTGACCATCTTTAATTCTGGGTTACGGATGAATAGGAATCTTTAGTGATCTTCAGATCATTGCTCCATAGTTCATTGCTTCATTGTTCCAATACCGGAATTTTATGTTATGGTTATGGAAATATGTAGAAATTCCTTTTCTTAAATATTAAATACTATCACTGCAGTATAGATGAAAAACCCACCTAAATTTTATTGCGTTAACATTGATTTATTAATAGACTCCACTAGAAGTTGCCCAGCAAGCCATTGATGCTGATGTTCATGCGATTGGAGTCAGTTCTCAGGCTGCAGCACATCGCACTTTAATACCGGAATTGGTTGAAGCTCTGCACAAGGCAGGAAGACCGTAAGTACTAGCTCCGTTTTGCAGGAGAAACTAAGCAGTGGGAGTGATTAATTTACAGATGATAATACTGCTTTTCTTTCAAACTTAATGTGGAACAGAAAAATAGGGTGTCCCAAAAAAAATATCACCCCTCTAAAAAGTTTCTTCGTGTAAAATATTCATACCAATAAAATTCCAACTCACAAGGTTTATAGGGGTCCCTAGGGCCCTGAAATTTTAAATAATTTGACTAAAATTATAAAATTGATTGGTTACATTAGAATCCCAGGTAGTCTTGAGTGGAAAAATGTTGAGGTTGGTGATTTCGCACGTTTTCAGTTTTGAACTACCATTACGTGCATATAAGGGGGCGGCTTAGAACACTCCGTCATTTTTTTTAAACCAGAAATTTTTCACTCTAAGATTTCTCCCTTGAACTTGGTAAATTGTGTAAGAAACTTACATACGCTTTGTCTAAGAGACAGCGAGGAGCGAAGGGACAGTGATTACCCACCGATAACCTGCTGTCCCTGTCGAAGTGACAGCAGATTATCAGTGGATTTGGCTGTTTAATCTCATTGGAACTTAATCTGAGCTACAAAATGGTTTTGGGACGAGAATTGATGTTAGGGTTCGAGACTACTTGCAACGGAAATGATTGGTATAGTCTGCTCATCATTATCTCGTAACATACTAGACGGTGTACTCTGAAGCTGTTAAGCAGGCCTTCCACTGAACTTTGGAAAAAAATAGGACTTTTCCAGAAATAAAGTAGGACAACAGGAGCAACAATAATAGCAATAAGTTACAGTCTGACGCACGTCTTGCTTTGGTGCACTGAATTTTTCAGCACCATCTTTCTTTAATACATAGTCTTTTACAGTTTTCAGTCCAATGGAGCTTTTGGGTAATGATATGTACCCTGGTGTCATCAGCACATTTTTGATCGAGATTCAACATCAGCGTTTCCATGAGCTGTGAGGCCTCATTTTACAACTTTTGCAAGTGAGGTTACTTCTTCATTCGGCTCCTTCAGTTGAAATTTTTCCCATGAGTTCAACTTTGCTATGTTTTTCAAGTCCTCAGAAATATCAGAATAAACAGGGTAACATTTTCATTCATCTATTACATTATCTATTTCAAGTGGCCGCACAGGATGCCCCATCATTGTAAATGTCCGCTGCAGTGCTTGTTGCAAAGATTTTGCCTTCTTTTTAATCCATGAAGGCACTAAGGGTTCTTTAAAACTGGATTCTTTAAAAGCAATATTTTTGCCAGGTTCTTGTACGCTACCGTGAAGAAGTTGCATGTACAGTATTCGTACATTATATGCAGTCAAATGGTTCAAGACGCACCAATTTTTTGAAAGTGGTGTCTTTTCTGTTTCGGAACCAAGTTCCATTTTTCGTTTGGCAAGAGATTCTTTTCTTCGCTTACATTTATTGCCAGGAGAGAACTGCCTGTGATGCTGTAATACAAGATCATTTAGTTTGTATATAAAGTATGTGCACTAAAGTAATTCTTTCTGTAAGAGCGTCGTCAGAAAATAACTGAAGAATTCACAGCAGATATCAGAAACTGAATTATCGGAAAAGAAGAAACCTTGAACACTATAATAATTCTCGTGTAACCGTCTGATTGGGTTAGATTTGTTAGTTCCGATTGTATTCTGGCCTGCATCTGTACTGAACTTTACAAAATTCAGCATGTGATGCATTTTAAACTTTTTAAAAGTAGGAAAAGTAGGACATTTCTTAAAAAGTAGGACAAAAGTAGGACATTCACCAAAAAAGTAGGACAAGTGGAAGGCCTGCTGTTAAGAGATTTGGTGGATTGACATGGTAGCAAAGAAAGTGACAGTGTGCACTGAAGAATTTTATCTAAGTGCATGATTAATACACGACTTGATACAGAATCTTTAACTTGAGTAGTTTTCAAGGTGTACGTGATAATTTCGAGTAGTTTTGGGGGCGTACGTGATATGTGCTAAAATCGCGTCGAATTGCTATTTTGTGCCTGAAATAAATTTAAAATCATTAAATTTCCATTTTAAATCTTACTTAAATAAGCTTAGCTAATCACCCGCTAGGGTCACCGCCGTCGCATTGTATACAGGGTGAGTCAAAAATATATACCCAGTAGAGTTTACAGCAGCATGATTTGGTTTAGCCACCAAACAACCATCGATCGTTGGTCACCACGAAGGAGGCCACATATTAAGATCATTAAGGGGTGCCCCATGACCCTCCCCCCCCCCAAATAAATTTTCTACTTGTGGTTCCTTTAGGAATAGGTCCCCATTGGTCCCAATTTGAGATGTGTGTAGGCAGTTAATTCGTGGTGAATGCAGAAAACAGCATGTAAATCGGTCAACAATAGCACGAGCTATGACCAAAACACGTTAGTATACATGTTGGCTTCAGTACATAAAATAATACCCTGAGTAGTTTTGTGAAATGGTTGATTGCATGTAATAAAGTGCAGTAGGGAATAGCAAACGTAACAAAATTGATAAGGGTTCGACATGTTTGTACAGGTGTTTGTAGCACATGTAAGAAACTGGTGTTAGACCTTGAAGCGCCTGTCGAGGTTTGAACAAATATTTCAACAAATGTGCTGCCTGCGTAAAAACGTACTGTCTATGTCAACTAGTGACTGGTGCCTCCTTTCCCGAAATCAGTGAGCAAGAAAGAAGTCCTTTCTTGGCCACTCAGGGGAATAGGTATTGAGATCAAGCATGGTTGCTCCCCACCCTGCCCCTTAAATAAATATTCCACTTCCGGTTCCTTTCGGTCGAATGCCAGCGGCTACATGTGCAACAAACATGTGCACAAACATGTCCTGGCCGCACACGTCATCAACATCGTTACATTTACAATTCCTTACTGTAATTATTAAACGCAATCAACCAATTCACACAACGGCTCAGGTTATTATTTTATGCACTGAAGCCAATATTTGCACTAACGTGTTTTGGTCATAGCTCATACTATTGTTGACCGATTTACATGCTGTTTTCTGCATTCACCATGAGTTAACTGCCTGCACATATCTCAAATTGGGACCATGCCCTATTCCTAAAGGAACCGGAAGTAGAAAATTTATTTAAGGGGGGCAGGGTCGGGGCACCCCTTAATGATCATAATATGTGGCACCCCTTTGTGGTGCCAAACGATCGATGGTTGTTTGGTGGCTAAACCAAATCATGTGGCTGTAAACTCTACTGGGTCGATACTTTTTTACTCACCCTGTATAATGCCAGCACAGAGGCCTTATCTCGTATATCGCTTCGAACCTTTAAGTCTCAATCGGGAAGGCATCGGCTTCTTTTATAGCGGGGTGAATTAGTGGACGCTACTGCAGGTATTACCAAGTGATACCTTGGTAAAGGGACGTCCACAGGACCCCGAGAAGGCAGGGGCAAACTTTTTTCTGGGGCCTTCTTTTTTTTTTTTGCTTTTTAACCTCCTTTTACCCTCCTTTTGTGGGAATTTAAAACCATTCTTCTTTTACATCAGCGCTCCACCAAAAAAAAGAACTTCTTTCAGAAAAAAAGGGGCACTTTACCATGAGGGCAGGGGCTAGAGCCCCCCATCTGCACATGCCTGCCTTGGTATATATATGTAAGGTGGTGACCTAAAGAGGTGTATTTTGTGTTCGAAGAATTTGATGCAAAAAAATACACGTAATGGTGTCCCACCGCGGTTTGCCTATGAAGGTGCACGTGCTCTTAGATCATGAGCCTGCACTTCATTTGGTGTTTCCATTTCTTAAGTTTGAAAGATGTCTCATTCCGTTGTTATTCCATCTGGAAAATAGGTGAGTGGGGGCATATAAATTTCAACTTTTTATATATTGCGGCGAAAATATACATTACCTGCATTTTAGCATTTCATTCTCAAATGCTGTTTTTCCTCTAGATATTAAACCAATCAATATCCAGCTCAACCCCAAGGTACGCATGTGCACCTCCTGTTAAGGGAACCGGCCACAGCCCTGATCACCTTTTATTCTCTAGCTGTCACATTGAGCTCATAATTCTCCCTGTGACGAAAGACGCCACATTATGGAAAGCCATGACCAACACCTGGAAGCCGCCTCTACGAAAGAGCCCTTTTCCTTCAGTGGCAGCTGCTTGCGCTCGTGTTGTTTCTGTCTCAGCCCCTCTTTCGCCTATGGCGGGCCTGTCCGCCTCACCCTGTCATCCGGAACCATCTCGGCAGGAGTTGCCTCGTCATACTTCTACTCCTTTTTTTGCTGCTCATCTTATGGACTCGTTAACGGCTATCTTAGATCCGGTTGTTTTCATCTCATCCCCTGGATCTTTGCCATTGCCTTCCGGCCTCTTTCATTGTTTCCGGCTCAGCTGAGTCGTTCATCCCTTGTGGTCAACCTTCTACGGATTCTTTACTGGTCATTCATTGCCAGCTTTTGCCTTCTTCTCCTAGTGCCTCTCACCACTGACGTACTTTCACAGATCCAGAAATTAAAGCAAGGGACCCCAAGCTGAAGCGCCATGTCATGGCCTCAACGAAAGAAACTTCTTCTCCTTCCAATGTGTCTCTTACGCCCAAGTTTCCGGCCACCGCAATCCAATGCTGTTGAGGGGCCGTTATTAAAAGCGGAAATCAACGAGTTGTTCGACCGGGCCTACGCCGCCCGCAGGAATCACTCGCCTGCCGTTTCTTCCGCCTCTTCTCCTCTTTCATCTGGCCTTCTGTGACTGTACACGCCTGGCTTGAAAAATAGCATTCCAGGAAACAAAAGTCGTCCCAGTGCCCCTCTCCCGTTCCTGCCGAAGCGGAAGTTGTTGTTCTGAGGGATCTGGTTCTCGCCACGGCAGAAGTCGCGACCATCACGAAAGACGCTCATCATGACCTACAGCACCAAGCAAAAGACAGTCAGGTTCGGAGGTGTCAAGCCGACATCCACATCCCAGGCACCACCTCCGGATACTGGAACAGATCTTCTTCCCTAAACGCCGCCATCTTTGGAATATGACTAATATCATTTATCGGACCCATGCTCTGACTCTGGGAGCCCCTCTCGCCACGCTCACTTCAGCAACCTTGTATCATTCTTGACGCCGAAGACCCCTCCGGGATGCCTGTGTCGGAATTGCTCGAGATTGTCGAAGACATCGTTCCTGACTGCTTCCTTTACAAGCCCTTCGCGTCGGATTCTCCTTTAAAAGCCCTGAGCCTCGCGACTGGGTTCGGATTTGGCCTTCGTGATTGGAACCCCAGGAAGCGCTAACACTTGGGCCAATCTATCATCTTATTGACCACACTTCTCTGCTGCAGCCCAATTGACCGGGTGGGAGACTCTTGATTATGTGGCTACTAACAATATCCGTATTTGCTGCAAACTGATTTTGTACTTGCACCAGTTCATGCACACCTGCTTTTAGATGCAACTTGTACCAAACGTATTTCGTAATATGATAATATGTGTGTGACCTGAACCTGGTCAATTATCTCAAAGTTGTTGCAGAAACACGGTTATTTGTTACATTCAGTCACGGATGTTTGCCATTATATATGTTTTGTTAGCTAACACTTTACGTAGTTACATAGGGGATAACTTAGCACGTAACCAATTTTGTAACCTCCCAAAGAACATCAGAAATCCTATTAACTCAAACTAAGCAAGTGACTCAACGTCTACAAGTTGAAAAGCGATTGTGTACTCAAATCTAACTCACAGAATGATAGGTAAAAGTACTAATTTGCTACAGCAAAGTAGCCACCATCTGTGATTGTATGTGGTATAACCTACCAATATGCTGTAAAGTATCAGAACTTTTATATGTTGCGAAATTCACTCCCCTACTTAGCATTTCTTTCTTCGTTTTGAGACAATTTTACTTTTTTTTTTTTTGCTATAATAAAGTAATTCATGTGTTGGTGTTATAGTGATATTCTCATCATATGTGGTGGAGTCATTCCGCCTCAAGATTACGATTTTCTGTACAAAGCTGGAGTGTCTGCAATATTTGGACCAGGTAAGTGATAAATGGGTTGTATTAGCAAGATAAAAGCTCATGTTTCCATGCATAACCCCTTAACTTGACAACGCTGGTTTGCAAAAGTATACATCCGTGGGCGGAAAACTGTTCTTGATGAAGTGTAGAATTATACACGCCTATGTGATGAAAATGAAAGTGTGCCTTTGTAGAGGTTGAGAGCAGGATAAACTTGTTCATTGCAGTTTCAATGGCAAGTTGTGCATGGCAACGAGAAAAATACATAACATCATAACTCTGAATCCCATCTCCATGCACGTACTATCGAAACTGTAATGCTCAACAAACATGGCAGCATGCGCTTTAGCCATAATTCCTTAGTCTACAGTATGGTAAATCAGAACCCCAAGTTGCTGCAATAACACTACTATCAAGTAATTTTGCATCTTATGCGACATGGAAGTGTCTTGCTTTCTATGTAGTTCATGAATTTTTTTACAACCTATATTATGCATCATTCAGTTAAATGGGTAAGGTTGTAA
>JAHWFP010221051.1:0-13259 GCA_023313725.1 Lithobius niger
GAATAATTCATAATATGCTAAGTTTCGTCACATATGTTCGTAATGGTGTTAGGTTCAACATGCTGAAAGTCCTCAACTGTCCGTGTTCAGCTAACGTCGCCATCTTGGAAACATGGCGCCCGAAATCGGTTGTTTCAATATATCTCGGTAACGGTTGATCAGGCATGAAAATATGTTCTGTCCAAAAATGTAGAGCATGAAATTTTCTACAAAAAAGGTACTGTTCCTTTTTTTCGTAGATTCAATGATTTAGCCAATAAACGGTGTAGAAGAATGTTGAGGTAATGCCGCCATCACGGAAACATGCGCCCACAATCTGTTTTTGTCAATCTATAACGAAAACGGCTGCACAAAATTGTCTACAACTGAGTCAATGATTCAGTGAATAAACGGTGTGTAAGAGGCAGGCATGTGGCCCCAAATGCACCCAATGTACATTACACTTCATATAGTTGGATGGTTTGAGGCCCAAAAGTGATGGAATTTGTGAAAAGCATGAATGTATATGACAAGTAATTGGGAAAAAATAGGTATGACAGCAAGTTCAAAAAAAAAAACCCTTGGGTGGAGGTGGAGCGAGTGATTTACCCCACCAAAAACGGTAGTTATAGTGATTTTCGTGTTTAATGTATTCTTGCGAGCCCTCTAATAGCCCGATATGGGTATGATTAAGATTTTCTGAAAGGTGGGAATCTATTATTTTCAACAATCATGACCAAAATTGCCTAACTTAGATAGGGCCATCCTACGCTCATTTAAAGGTGAGGTGGTAGCAGCGAAAGTGTATGGTGATTTTCGAATTCAAAGTGCTCTAGCGAGCCCACTGATAGGCATAAATGAACATGCTTATGATTTTCTGAAAAGTGGGGAGCTATTCTTTCCACCAATCCTAACCGAAATTGTTCACCTTAGATTCGGACAGTTCTACGCCGATTTAATGGTGAAGAGGTAAAAGCATAGTGGCAAAGTCATATGTTGACTTTCGAATTCAAAGTGCACTTACGAGCTCTCTAATAGCCCGAAATGGACATGTATACGATTTTCTTAAAGGTGGAGATCTATTCTTTCCATCAATCCTAGCAGTAATTATTTAACTTAGATAGGGACAATCCTACGCCTTACGTTAAGGTGTAGCTGTAATTGGTGTAGCGGCTATATTGAATTTCAAAGGCAATTGGAATTCTCATATTTGTATTTGTACCTAAGCTAAACAATTTCGGTTAAGATTGATGAAAAGAATAGATCTCTACCTTTCAGAATATTCTAAGCATGTCCCATTCGGGCGATTAGAGAGCTCACAAGCGCACTTTGGATTTGAAAATCAACAAACGCTTTTGCCGTTATGCCGTTATGCCATTACCTCTTCATCGTTAACTAGGCATAATGTTGGTCCGTATCTAAGCTAAACAATTTCGGTTAGGATTGATGGAAAGAATAGATGCCCACCTTTCATAAAATTCTAAGCATGTCCATTTCTGGCTATTAGAGCACTTCGAAATTGAAAATCTTTTTATGCTTTCGCTGCTTCGTCATTCACCTTTAAATGGGCATAGGACAGTCCCTGTCTAAGTTGAACGATTTTCGTTATGATTGATGGAAACAATGGATCTCCGCCTTTCAGAAATTCTTAGGCATGTCTATTTCTGCCTAGTAGAGGGCTCACTAGAGCACTTTGAATTCGAAAATCACCGTACGCTTTCGCTGCTACCTCTTCACCTTTTAGTGGGCGTTAGGACGGTCCCTATTTAAGTTAGGCAATTTTGGTTGTGATTGATGGAAAGAAGAGATTCCCACTTTTCAGAAAATCCTAATCATATCCATTTCGGGCTATTAGAGGGCTCGCAAGCATACTTTGAACACGAAGATCATCACTACAACTACTGTTTTCGGTGAGGCAAATCACCCCCTCCACCTCCCTAGGTGGTTTTTTGAACTTGGTATCTTAGCTATTTTTTCCAGACGCTTTTCATATGCATTCATGAAAGTGACAAATTCCATCAACTTTGGGTCCCAAGCCATCCAACTATATAAAGTGTAATGTACAGTACATTGGGTGCATTGGGGGCCACATGCATGCCTCTTTGACACCGTTTATTCGCTGAATCATTGACTCGGTTTAAAATAAAAAACAAAGAGAATCTTTTTTCCATGCTCTAAAATTTCTGATTAAACATATTTTATGCAGCCTTTTCCGGATAGATTGACAAAAACCGATTTCAGGCTCATGTTTTCAAGATGGCGGCATCGCTCAACATTCTTCTACACCGTTTATTGGCTGATTCATTGAATCTACGAAAAAAATAAATAGAACATTTTTTTGTAGAAAATTTCATGCTCTACATTTTTGGACAGAACATATTTTCATGCACGAGCAATCGTTACCGAGATATATTGAAAAAAAAAACGATATCGGGGGCGCCATGTTTCCAAGATGGCGGCGTTAGCTCAACACGGATAGCTGAGGATTTTTAATATGTTGAACTTGATGTCACTACGAAAATCTGTGCCAAAAATCAGCTTATTATGAATTATTCCGAGCATTTGATCTAATTTGACTGGGCTATGGTCTCGGTTTTTTTTTTTTTTTTTCATTATTCAACAACTTTCAGTAGCACACGTACAGTACCAACAACGAAGCGTGGTGGGGGGTTTTAAGAAAAATTAATGTAAATGAAAACTTACAGAGAATTTGTCGCCGTTTTTTGTACGTTTTCATACACATCAGAAACACGGAAAAAGAAAAGAACACAAAAAAAAGCAATTTCAAACACAATGTAGACAAACATTTTTCAAATTAGAAATTGTCAAAATAGAACTTAACCAAAAATCACAAACCTGGATTGGTTAGCAACCAGGCTTTGATATCCTTATTTTTTCATTCCAATTTTATCTAAGTCCCTCAAATTAGCAGGAATGCACAAAACCTTTTGGGCTGTAGTAATCTTGCTATCTTATCTTCAAATTAATTTGTTGTTAACACAGGCAACAAGCTAGTGTGCTTTATGTTGTAATCCTATACACTTTATTTTTTTGTTTCTCAATCCTTTTTCATCACAAAATATTTTATAATTATTGTGTATACTTGTAGCCTAATTGCTTAACTTTAAAAATTTGTATTTAGTTATAAATTTAAGAAGCAAACTTTTGCCACCATTTTTTGCATTCTGTCACATTTTTTCCTCATATTTTAAGTGCCATTTTTCACAGACCTGCAGTTTCGCCCATAGCTTCTTCCACCAAATTATTGTTTGCAGAAGTGCGACTTGGACCCCATCTTCGTCACCCTATGTTTTCAAAAGTACAGTTAAGTTCGCCCACATTTTGTTACCTACTCTCTTCCCGTATGTCTGCAATTTTTTTCCTTTCTTTCTCACCCCAATTTTTTTCGCTGCATTTTTCACAGCTTATCAATTTTCGCTCCCACAGTTTATGCCATATTTTTCACAGGACTGCAATTTTTGCATTTTTATAGACTGCAGAGACTAAATATTTATTGCAGTTGTAATTTTTACACCCCCATTTATTACAATTGTAATTTATATTCCCCGTAAATTGCAGTTGTAATTTTTAAACCACATATATTGCAGTTGTGATTTCTATACCCCCATTTATTGCAATTGTAATTTTCACCCCATTTTTTCGCTATCATTTTTCTCATTTCGGTCAATTTTCGCCCAACATTTTATACCTCACTGATTCACAGCCTCTGCCATTTTTTTTTTGCTCCTATCTTTTTCACTCTCAGCTTTAGACGACTTTCAATATTTTGCCCCATTTTTCCGCTATCATGTTTCACATCTCAGCCAATTCTGGACCCCACGCTTGTTATATCAAATTTTTAAAGTTTTTTATTCATCCCCATTTCTTTGCCCTATTTCTTTATTACCAATTTGCACATTTCAGCCAATTTTGCCCCTGTGCTGCAATTATTGTTTGCCCATCGTTTCACCCTTCCCCTTTTTTTGCAGAACTGTAATTTTTTCCGTGCCCCAATTTGTTGCTACCATTTTTCAACCAGTTTTCACCTGAATATTTTATTTAATTTTTTACACGTCTGTAATTTTTTATTCGAACTTTTTTACCCCTATTTTTAGCAGACTATGTTTTTGACCCACTTTTCATATTACAGTCAATTTTCGGCCTCGTGCTTTACATCTCAAATTTTCACAATTCTGAATTATCTGCCTTTATCTTTTTCTCCATTTTGGCAGACTTGTAAATTTTTGTCCCATGTTTTTTCCACCGCTTTTCACGCTTTGTCCCCCGCACTTTAGGCCACAGTTTTTCGCATTTCTGCAATTGTTTGCCTCCATCATTTCACCCCCTTTTTTTTGCAGGTTTGCATTTTTCATATTTTAGCCGATTTTTACTCCCATATATCATAAATTTTCGTACGTCTGCTGATCTTTCTTCCCCTTCTGATTCTCCCATTTTATTTTTGCAGAATTGCAATTTCTTGGCCCCTATTCATCACCATTACCCACCCCTTACTTAATACCACAATTTTCCACACACCTGCAATTTTTCCTCCCTTTCTTTTCTATTCCCATTTTTGCAGACTTTGTGCGGTCGCTTTACCGGACCACTGCACTGTGACTGAGGTAGGCACTAAAGACGTACTGTCGACGCGCCACAAGGCCTCAATTCCGCCACCCCTTTTATTTGGTGTTAGGTCACGTAGCTCCCGTTTTGATCCTAGTCTCCTTCATTTCGTTCACCTGCACTTCGTCGGTTAGCACTGAATTCCTTCATGCCTCAAGTTCATGCAATTTTTTCGCCCCTATTTTCTTACCCCAATTTTACAGCGTTACCGCATTTTTGTCCAGCACATTTTACGCCAAAATTCTTCCAGAACTACAATTTTATGCCTCTGGGTTTTTCACTCCAATTTTTCGTACACCTAATCTATCTGCCTACCCGCTCATTTTCTGCCTATAGTTTCCCACGAATGAATGAATTTTTTTTAAATTTTGACCTTTTTTAAAAAAAAAATTTTAGAAACATCTTACAAAAAAAAGTTCCCCCAATTCAAGGGAAAACGTTTCCCCCCTCTCTTTCCCCCCCCCCCCCCCCCCTTCCTCCTGGCAACTCCGGTCATAAGAGATTATTAACTCCGGTCGTATTTTGGGTAGTAGCTTTCCACACCATAGTCCTTCTTCTAAACCATACGATCCTCCTCATATTTAAACTGGAAATTGAAAGTAGAGAGTTGATATGATTCTTTCTTTCTTCTTACATGCAAACTAGCCTAAAAAATGCGTCTTAGAAGCTATTTGCTTACTTACTTGGCAACGTACTAAGTCCCGTAAGTCTTGGCTATCGAGAAAGACTGTTTCTCGATAGAAAACTTTTTTTATATAGTCTTTCATGCTGGTGACCCATCAACTCCCAACATCACGCTAAAATGACTGAGCAGTAACATGAGACGTTGATTGGGCGATCCCATTGAGTTATCTGATAATGAAATTAGGGGGTGACTCAAATGTCGTTCATCTTAGCGTGTTATCGCGAGAATGTACCAAACAGATATCAGACTGTTGATGACTCTCAGATTTTATTTTACGATAATCATTCTGATAGTAAATATCAGTTTGTAGTAATGACAGATTAAACAGAAACCAGTCAGTTGTCCGTAGGCCTAACGGTTGTTGCATTTGATTTACTAAAAAGCCCCCATTCCAAGTGCTACGCAGTAAAGGTATGAAAACATGATGGGTCGCCAAGCGGGTCTAGGAATTAGAAATAAGAGAATGGCGGTACACCCACCCACCCACAAACTTAGCCGAAGTTTGTTTACTTCGGCTGTGTTTGTGGGTGGGTATAGATATTCCGTGCACCGCCATTCTCTTATTTCTAATTCCTACGCCCGATTTAGTCCTGCACGTAAGCAGCAAATTTTTCAAGAAAACTGCACTTCGTGAGGATAACACAATCTCCCGTGTTCTTCATGACCATACCCATGAGAAACTTTTAGGAAGGGGTGCACACCTGACCCCTGTCCCAAAACCAACATGGTGGCTATTTTGTTTTTAAAATTAGTGCCATACAATAAAAAACATTCAAAATTATACTAATGTATGTTTTGGTGTCAGTTGCTAGGTTTTAAGGTCTGCCAAATTCAACAAAATGCTCTAAAAAGGTACCAGAACTCCACACGACAAGATACCCAAGATGGTGTCCAAAATGGTGGCAAAATTCAAGAATTTTTCATGATTTTAAAATATACTTATACAGAAGAGACAGATTTGAATTAGTGCTAAAAAATGTGAGTTCTTTTGCAATGACTATAACTAAAAAACACCAGGTCAAATCCGTAGTGTAGTGTGTTAGTAATTAGGAGCTAAGCTGCGGTGTTTCTCTATGTTAGCACTGCATTTTTCTTCAATTCACCATAAGTTACATTTTTAACGTGATGCGGTAGCAGTTCTGACTAGATAAACGGATGTATTTAGGCTTGGATATCAGGTGGAGATGTATATTTTTCAACATGGGTGACTAAAACGATTTATTGTAATTAGGAGCTTTAAGCTACGGCAATTTATCGAAGTTGTGGTGATGTGCATTTTGAGTCCACATGTTTCATCATTAAAGTGCTGCAGCAGCCGTTCTGATTAAGATAAATAGATGTAGTTGGACTTAGATTAAAGATGGAGATGTATATTTTGAAACAAGGGTAATTAAAACTATTTATTGTAATTAGGAACTTAGCTATGGAAGTTTATCTATGCTGTAGCGCTGTGCTTTTTGTATCTTTTACCACTAGTTACATCTGTAAACTGCTGGAATAGCCCTTCTAATTATGATAAATGAATGTAATAGGCATAGTTGAAATAAGGAGATGTATTTTTTCCAACAAGTGTTATTAAAATTCATCCATTAATCATAAATATAACTGCTACCACATCACGTTAAAGATGTAACTTAGAGAGAAAGAAGCAAGCATGGAGCTACAACACAGAAAAACATTTGTAGCTTATCTCCTAATTACGATTAACCGTTTTTATTACCTATGTTGGAATATACTTTTCGGCACTTTTAATATAATCCTAACTACATCCATTTATCAAAGTTAGAACTGCCCCACGTCACTTTAAAGATGTAACATGCGGTAAATTGAAAAAAAAAAGCATGGGACTACATCATAGATACAGTTGTACTTTGTCCCCTAATTACGATAAACTGTTCTAATTACCCTTGTTAAAAATATATATCTCCATCTTTTGTCTAAGCCTAATTACATCCATTTATCTTAATTAGAACGACTACTGTAGCAGTTTAAAGATGTAACTTATGGTATTCAGATAAAAAAAAACACACTACTACAGTGTAGATAAACTGCCGTAGCTCAGCTCCTATAATTACAATAAATCATTCTAGCTTGTTCTAAAATATACTTCTCCATCTTTCATCTAAGCCTACTTACGTCTATTTATCTTAATTAGAACGGCTACTGAAGGGGCGAGGGATAATCGTCTAACTGGAAAATCGCATAATTGGAAGAACGTATACCGTATAACAGTATAACTGAAAGTCGTCTAACAGAAAATTCGTATAATAGAAAATCGTCTAATGTGCCTGCCTCGCTTGGGGGCGTCGGACGAACGTCTAACTGGAAAATCGTCTAATGGGATAATTGTCTAAAATCTGCCTAAATAAAAAATCTGGAAAAGCATCTAAACGAAATATCGTATAATGGATAATTGTATAATGGATAAACGTCTAACTGGATTAACGTCTAACTGCCGTTTCTGATGTTATATGTATAGCCGCAGCGAGCGCGGCAGCCCAAGCGAGGCAGGGATATTAGACGCTTTTCCATTCTACGAATTTCCTATTAGATGATATTCCATTATTCTGTTTTCCGTTATACGCTCTTCTAATTATGCGATTTTCCAGTTAGACGATTATCCCTCGCTCCCTCGCTCGTGCTGCCGCGCTCGCCGCGGCTATACATATAACATCAGAAACCGCAGTTAGCCGTTTATCCAGTTAGAAGTTTATCCATTACATGATTATCTATTATACGATATTCCGTTTAGATGATTTTCCATTAGGCGATATTCCGTTTAGACGATATTCCAGATTTTTTTTATTTATGCAGATATTAGACAATTATCCCATTAGACGATTTTCCGGTTAGACGTTCGTACAGTGCTACAACCTAGATAAACTGTCGTAATTTAGCTCCTAATTAAAATAAATTATTTCAATTATGCAAGATGGAAAATATACATCGCCACCTGATGTTTAAGTCTATTTATATACATTTATCTTAATTAGAACTGCTATCGCATCACTTTAAAGATGTAACTTACCGTGAATTGAAGAAAAATGTAGTGGTGTATATAGCATACAGAAACAGCCACAACTTGGCTCTTAATTACGAACACACTACATTACCTTCTGGATTTGACTTTGTGTTTGCTAGTTAATAGTCACTGCAAACGAACTCACGTTTTTGATGAAAAATTCAAATCTGCTTGTACTCCATAAGTATATTTTAAATTTATGGAAAACACTTGAATTTTGCCACAATTTTGGCCGCCAATTTGGATATTTCATCGTGTGGAGTCCTAACATTTCTTTAGAGAATTTTTTTTTTAATTCATCAGACATTAAAACCAAGCAGTCGACACCAAACTTACATACATTAGTACGATTTTTAATTTTTGTATTGTATAGCGACCATTTTAAAAACAAAACGGCCGCCATATTGGTTTTTGGACAGGTTTCAGGTGGCATCCCTTCCTAAAAGTTTATCCTGGGTGTGAACATGAAGAACACCAGAGATGGTGTTATCCTAACAAGGTGCAGTTTTATTTTGCTTACACCTCGGACTAATTGGTTACCTAGCACTTTGAATTGTCTTTTCACTAAGACTAGCGGAGTCGCTCGCTTCGCTCGCTCATTCTGCGTCGTCTCGCTCCTCCCCCCCCCTCCCCCATTTAATTTGCCGTTCGGTCGGTAGTTGGCATCGTATGTTCGCGCTGCTGGCCGTTGCGTTCCGGGTGCAGCTACTTTCTCAGCGGGCCTTGGCTGCTACTTTTATAATTTGCCGTTCCGTCGGTAGATGGCGGAGATGGCATCGTATGTCCTGCTTGCTGCAGATGGAGATTGCTGCTGCTTGCCGCTGCCGATGACAGCGTTCCGCATCTTGTGTAATTATATATATAGATGTTGAAGGACTTGAAGATGTTAAGTGATGGAGCACAGACAAGAGACAACAGAGGTCGGAAGGTCATTGCACGAATAATATTCATTTGAGCACCCGTTTCTATTCTTTTTCTTTCCATTTCAGCTCGACTTAAAAAGGTTTCTCCTAAGTGTCGTATTTTAGTTGTATCAAAAAATAATACGAAAAAATATCGTACAAAAACGGGATTTAAAAACTGGGATTTGGTGCATATCCGGTCTTGGAATAAAGAGCTACAGTGAGTAATTTAGGGTCAGGCTAAACAGATAAACAGAAATGAAAATAGTCATACGATGTACCACACGTATGATAATGCTAAACTAATATTCTTCGAGAATACATGCAAAAGTTCACACCAGAAGCCGGATACAGCAGCGATACACTGTACAATTGGGGCTCTGCATCCTGCTGGGGGTGCTAACAGCATTTCCCCATACCACCTAGCTGCCTTTTTTCGGGCCCATGTGAAAGTTTTTCGTTGCTGCGTCACTGAGATGAGGGATCGGAGTGGGGGAGGGGAGATTTCTTAACTTAAAAAAAATAAGATTGGAGGAAGAACAAGGCAAACAAGCTAAATAACTGACTGGGCAATTTTTCGTTAATTCATCGAAGAGATTTGGGGGACATATGCTTTGGAGGACATATGCTTTACAACTGCAGTATGAGTTAATCTGTTCCGATCAACATGGCCGTAGACTTTTCCATATTACATCTACTGTATCCTCACAAGGCCAGTCTATAATGCAGACTGCTTGCTTCATTTACCCTTCACCTTGTGAATCGTTCTTTGTTTAAGTAATAGTAATTGGTGACAAACTCACGGTTACAGAATATTATACGACGGCTGTGATGATTGGGCGGCCGAGAGTGCAGAGCAAGAGGCAGCTTGCCAACTCTGCAGATAACAGTATTTCTTGAAGCAATTTTCACAAACACAAACACGTTTTAATCAAATACTAGTTAGTATGACATCCCAACCATGGTATAAATTAGTTAATTGGTGAAAACTCACAGTTAGGGAATGTTATACGACGGCTGCGATGATTGGGCGGCCTCTCTTGGAGTGAATAAACTTCGATATGTGAGACAGCAGGATAGAAGGACATTGCGCGACATTCTGGCAAGATAAGTAATTCTTTTTGTGCGTTTGTAGTTTGAGAATGGTTTCAAATCATACGGTAATAGGTGTATCGGTGTGAATGAAGGTCATTCCATTTCAGTTTGTAGAGGGGAAGGGGGGAAGTAGACGGAGTGAATAAACTTAGTTATGGGGCAAACATGTGAGAGTTAGCAGGGATAGGATTTCACTCGGGACATTCCGGCAAGTTAAATTATTCCTTTTGTAGTTTTTATTGCGTTACGTCTTTGACGCTGTATTGGCTTGTTCCTGGTTGCATGATCTAGAAGTGTCAAAAGTGTGGGTTATCGGTAAAAGTGTGGGGTAACTTGACAACCCACACTTTTGCGATGACGCACATTTGCGGTCTCAGTTAATGGGGTATAACGTACGGGAATGTAGCATGGCATTAAAGTGGCACTATCCCCGATTGAAAGTAGGCAGAATCTGCCAATATCTAAGTTTTTTCTTAGTGCATGTAACGTTTTTATGCAATACTCTAAAAAAAATTCTGATCACACATCAATGCATTCATCAAATACTTCCTGGAGCAAATGACTTTCCAGCCGTTTACTCCAGTCACATCATTGCGTAGAAACACATTTTAGGACGTTCACAGGCGTGTGACAACTAAAACCTTGTATCAAAGAACGACTTTATCCTATTTGCAACAATGCCCTGTGAACGTGGCTGAACATGACATTGTAGGGACAGATACGGCAGGAGAACTGGTCGCTCGTCAGTTGTCACAAGACGCATTATGGACAGTAGTGAAATGCTACTTTGCAGCAGTAGACCTTGTCTGCCAGACCTACTCACTGTTGCCCCGAAATTGTACATTGTCTTTCACCAATTATACAACAATATAAAAGCACTGTTTATCATGTAATCAACATTTTAAGCTGGAGGGTCACCATGCCAACAACGTGCCTCCCCAGTGCTAGGGCAACAATTGCTTTCTCCAATCCTCATTCCTTTCCAACAAGAGACTGAAGTAAGTCAATTTTCGATTACAGACTAGAACACATGGTCCAACCGTAGCCTAGTCAATAGCGCTGCTGAACGGTGTGGCAAAAGGTCCAATTCAGCTGGGTATGACAGCGAAGGATGAACATTAAAGTAGTGTGACCCCGCACTATCAACGAACCACTCTTCCTCCCAACTACTCAATGCCATTCCACTGACTATTGCTCTAAGATCCTTAGGGTTACTCATATGACTAACTGAAGGGCACACCCCACCAACATATACTCTCGTCAACTGATCCACCATCTAATTTCCAGCAAAGCCAGTGTCGCAAATCTTGTTACTTGCATGTTTGTTTACTTGCATGTTTGCTGGGGCCAATGGCCACTCTTAGTCTTGGGTGTCCATTCTTCCATAGGTGGACGTTATCTATGTCTTGTGATTATATTTCCGGTTCCTGCCTCTACAACCCCCCTAAAACTTTATATTACCCACAATATACCCTGGCCGTTTCGCGGTTGCCAGGGGTTACCAAATCATATTTAAGCAAGGGGGCCAGCATGGAAAAATCAGAAAGCCTTCGGGCCAGCCAACTGGCTGGTCCTCCTTCAATCCCTGCTAGGTTTCCTAGTTAGGGGGATTTTGGCTTTTAGGCCTTTAGTAGGCCCAATTGTGGTTAGGCCTTTTCCCCGACCTAAACTAAGCCTATTTACCCTAACTTAACCCCAAAGTTCCCCAGCTTCCCTTAGTTTTTGGTTTTCAGTCTAATTAGTTAGCTCTCCCACTTTGCTATTTTTGGTCATGGTGCCGAAACCCGGGAATAAGGCTGTTCGGGAACTGATCTTGTGTCCTTTGGGCCTAACTAAATTCGCAGTAAACCCAAAGGACACAAGGACACCCGAAGGACACCCAATTTTGGTTAGGCTCTTTTCCCCCGCAACCTAAACCCCCTGCTAGGTTTCCTAGTTACGGGGATTTTGGCTTTAGGCCATTAGTAGGCCCAATTTTTGGTTAGGCTCTTTTCCCCCGACCTAAACTAAGCCACCTTATTTACCCTAACTTAACCCTAAAGTTCCCCAACCCTTTCCCCAGTCTTTGGTTCAGTCTAATTCGGTAGCTCTCCCACAGTTTTGCTATTTTTGGTCATGGTGCCGAAACCCGGGATATAAGTCCAGGATGTTCCCTTTGGGTTTTTTCTTCTTGGGAGTAAGGCTGATGGGGTTCCCTTCGAATTTGGTTAGGCCCAAGTTAGGGTTCTCTTGTTTGGGTTTTTGTTAGGCCCTTTTTAGGATTTTGGGAGCTTAAGGTGAAACGTGGGTAAGCCGAGCAATGGCTAAGCCTGGACCTTAAGTTCCATTGTGTAGTTAGGCCTATGCCACTAGTTAAGCCTAACGTGTTCAGATCTTGCTGAAATTTGGTAGGGGCATGCAGAAGGGTCTTGGGGATCTGTTTTTTGGGTTTTTGGCATTAAGCCTATTTTTAGGCCTATTTTGGATTTTTTGGGTTTTGAACTTGGGAGGTAAAACGGAAAAGTTTTTACTTTGGACAAATTTTTATTTAAGGCTTAGTTTGGCTGTAAAGCCTACTTTAGAATTTTGGATGGTTTAGTGAAGGGGGAACACTGCTTTGGTGTTTGGATTGCCTTATGGCAATTTTAATTGCCTTTCTTGCAATTTGGTAAGCTCATGAGGAACAATATTTTCTGCGACGGTTTTTTTCCCCAAAGGGATTTTTTTTCCCATAAATCAACCTAATTTTCGGCTTTCACAACTAACTTAATTTATGAGAGGTGTGTCGAGTTTTGGTGAGTCATTCGAGCAGTTTTGGTTTTCTTAAACCATGTTTTTCGATCGTTTACGTGCATCCTAATTTGTAGTTTCAAGTCCGTACTTGAAGGCGTGTCATTATGTCAGCTGTAGTCGTTTTTTGTTGAGTTGTTTGAGTAGTCTTGAGTCGTTTGAGTAGTCTTGAGTCGTTTGAGTA